>JAOTQP010000521.1:14471237-14489283 GCA_026413545.1 Cichladusa arquata
CCGGGGCGGTGCGGAGCGGTGCGGGGCTGCCGGGGATCGGCGGGGTCGGGGCTGCGGGGTGCGGCGCTGCCGGGGATCGGCGGGATTGGGGCTCGGCGGGGCCGCGGCTGCGGGGTGCGGGGCTGCCGGGGATCGGCGGGATTGGGGCTCGGCGGGGCCGCGGCCGCTCCGCTTCGCTCGGGCAGAACCGCGCCATCCTAGAGCTGTCCCGTGAGATCGCTCTCTAACTGACGGCTTGGATTCTAGAATTGACAGTTATTGCCCTTCTTTGATAAATGGCGAGAAGTAACCATCCCTTAAGCAAACTGGGGAGCTGATGTGCGGGAGAAAGATAGCTTGGTTATGTGACAGCTTTTCCAACTTTCAGGCTGAAATCCATCGTGAAATACCAATTCAAAGTCACTCTATCAGTTTACAACTGTCACTGTTCAATAAAAGTATTACACAGTAGAAATAGTCAAATGATATCTAAAATATGTTATTTAATGCTGGGTTTATTACACAAAAGTAATGATGGAAATTACTGAAATAGTTTCAGTAGACAGACTTTTATTTCTAAGAATTCAAAGAATCATCTCTGAAAGTCATGATCAAGTAATCCTGGCACAAAAAATAGCTGTTTATTCCATGCAGATTTACAGCTGCCCGTTGGGGTTTGGGGTTTTTGTTTGGGGTGTGGTTTGGGGTTGCTGGTTATAGTGTTTTCTTTGGGTGGGTTTACATCCTTTTTCTCCATTAAGCTACAGGGTTTGACTGGAATTGTGTAACAAGTTGCAACGAGTCTATGCATATTGTATATGTACATGTAAATACATGTATTTCTTTCTGTGTGTGGAAGTTACTTCTTTAATGCTTTATTTGGGAAATAGAGTAAATCAGTGTGAATCCTGAGAGTTCTTCAAGGCCAGCTTCATCAACCTGTCAGGTTACTGCCAAGTAACCACTACAATGAGTAGGGCCCACACACAAATTGCTCCTTCGTGTTAGTTTTTAAGAAACTGATGTGGGTGTTTTCTCAAGATGCACGAGAGTTTCATTCCAGCACTGACTTACAACTGTCTGGGTTTCCAAAACTGTGAGAACTTCAGCTACTCTACAGAATTAAAACATCTGCTCATAGTCTAGAAAGTCACCAAGATCTTATCTATGTGAGAAGCATGTGAACAGAGGTACAACATAACTTTGTTATGAGTTTGAGTAACTTCACTTGTAAGTAATTAGTACGTATTTATTCATGAAATTTCATTCTTAATTGGTCAGTATCATTGCAAGCAAAGTCACCATATTTCTGGCTTGGAGAAGTTCTACACAGAATTTTAACTCCAGGGAAGATCATCCATGACGGGTTCTGAAGGTCTTTGAATTGATGATTGCTTTTTTATTTCATTCTGAAATATCAATTGAATAATGCATCTGGTAAAGTGTCCTACTTATGATGGATTATCAAATAAGTTGAATAAGTACAGCTTTCAGCTGCAATATTCAGCATGTGGTAACACAATAGATGAGTATAAACAGGGTCAACACTTAGGAACTTCCTTGAAGATGGCAACATTAATCCAAGCATTCTGACTTGATGTTATTGGCAAATATTTCTTTTTATTAAATGAAAAAAACTTACATTTTTCCAAAACAGTTCCAATATTTACTGGTTTTACTGTCTGTAGTCTTAAGGCCATTTATTTAATCTTGCTGAAACTGATACTTATTTCTAAGTGTGTGACTACTATGGGTGGGCATGCTTGTCTAGGTTGCCTGATTTTTCCTTTTTATATCCTTACATGAACATTCCTGTTGATTTTGAGAGGCTTTATTATTGCATCTTGTGTAGCTAGGACTATAGCACTGAGTATTGATATCGGTGGAATATTTCCTATTGTGAACTTACAAGAAAGTTTTATTGTATATTTTGTTGGCATGCAAAATGGCAGTTTTAAAGAATAAGTTTGATTCAGTTTAGACAGAATATTAAGTAATGGCTGCAGGCTAATAACTAAAGTAAGATTTGATAATCAAACATACATTCATCTGGTTCTTAACTATAAATCTTATTAAGGGCCTGTATATAGGTGGCATTTATGTCTGCGAGAGAAAATAAATATAATGGTACATAATTTTTTTACAATAATACATTAAAATCCAAAATATTAATTTACAACTGTACATAAGAGATCTGATTCTAGAACTTTTCCATTTATAAATTGTATATAAAACAGTGTCCCACGATGGCAGTACTAACAATAGTACCAGGGCTGTGAAAGTACAAAGAAAGTGGAAGCTACAACCGATAAATTTTAACTATTACTAGAAATTGTTAAACGCTCTTAAGTGCTACCTTTTACTCAAGGTATCATTTGAAGAAAGTAACTGAATTACTGAATTAGCGTCTTTTTACAAATGTCAGTTCTTACAGACCATCCCAACTTTGACGGTTTGATTTTTGTATGGAAAAGATACTTCGATGTTCATTATGGCATTCCAGTCATGCTGTCTCCCGAGATTAAAAAGGATAATCACATACCTGTGGGTTTATGCCTGCACACCTTTAGTGAAACATTTACACTTCAGCTGTGTGTACTCTTTGTAGAATGGTTTTATATAGGCTCATTCTGGATGCATTTCTGTAGTTCTTAATCTGTCAGTTTTAAATATATTTTCAATACATTTAAGGCTGCATGTGGTCTTACACTACTAAACGTGTGAAAATTTGAAAAAACACCTGCTGTATTCTGTGCAGGATAATTTACTAACCGTATGCACAATAGTGGTCCATTCTGCTAATTGAATTGCAGCAAATAAATGACTGAGTCCTACCACCTAGGTATTAATTGGGGACATAAAAGTACTTTTCATGGAAAGTGAGCGATACATTTCTTATTATGTGGAGCACCCTTAAATCATCATGGAATGATAGTAGTTCTGAAGGGTATTTAGCAGATTCATTACAAAAAATTACCAGCTGTTGCTGTGAGAAATAGCTACGGAGCCGTTTCTCTGGGTCATGTCAGAGTGGCAGAGGTTGGGGTGGAGCAGGGCCCTGCCGAGGCAGAGCTGCTGTCCCCGCTGCTCCCTCGCGGGCAGGGATGCGCACCCGGCGGCTGCCCCGGCGCGCTGCGTGTGCCGCGCTGCGTGTGCCGCTCTGCGCGCCGGGCGGCTCCGGAGCACGGGGGCTGCTCCGGGGGCTGGGGGCGGCTCCGGAGCACGGGGGCTGCTCCGGGGCGCGGGGGCTGCCTGCCGCGCAGGGCTGTGCCGGGAGCAGCGGGTGCTGCATTCGGGAGCGGCGGCAGCAGAAAACAGCAGCGGGGGAAGGTCCCGGCACGTACAGCGCCAGGATGGTTCCTGTTCTCTCGTGGTGATGCTGTTTTTGAACCGGAGTAGGACGCTGGCTCCTGCTCTGCTATTACAGAGGAGGAGCGACCCTGAGCTGCAGAATGAATTAGTAGCTAACATCACGATTACTCTTCGCTGCTAGCACAAGTTGTAGGAGGGGAAAGAAATGGGAGAGGGAAGCAAAAAATCCCCATTTAATGCTGCCTAGGGAGTACCGTGGAATTTAGAACAGATACCGTTGCAGACTAGCAGCATGCCTGACTGCACTTGACTTGAATCACTGGGAAGCAGCCTCAAATTGTATCATTTAAGGCTGAAGGAAGAACGGCAAAATAGTAATGGATTTGTATACAGTGTTTCTGCATAAATGGAAAATAATATAAAGATGTTGGTATGTAATTTGTATTTTGTTTTTAAGAAGAATTTAATCCAGGTATGTATGCTCTTTGTATTTTTGTCTAGTCTACCTACAGTTTTCTGTTTCCTTTGTTTCCTTTGCTTATTTTCATTCTGAATGTGCCTCCCACTGTTCTTGCTAATGCAATGCATTGATTTGTAACTGATTTGCTTTCTAATGCTATAATGTTGATGAAACTGTCTGGGCTTCTGGAATTAACACTTCATTAAAAACTGGGGGAGGTTATTTTGTAAGATTGGTAACTTCACAGTATAAGTTGAGTAAGACAGTATGGTGTTGGATTTTTCAATGAGTTGGTATATTTAAATTGATATAAAAATATAAACAAACTAACTATATGAATACATGGTGAAAATGTAGTATGTTTTGCTTATTTATGTCAGTACTTTTCTCCTAATTTGTGACAGGATTAGTAATAAATTGAGCTTTACAGATGCTTATGTATTTCTGGGTCTTGATTAATCTCCAAGATGAACACCCTGCAGCTTTCTTTTGAAAAGGCAGCTTGCTTAGACTACATGCTTGATTCTGTTCCACAGCTAAATCTAGGTCTTAGAATACCCTCTATTTTGTACCTCCCACAAGCCACAACCTAAAAACCACCATTACTATTTCATACATTTTTGTCTATCATTTTAGGTTCAAGAAGATAATATTAGTATTTTTCCTTATGCAATTTCAAAGGCCAATAGTAGCTGAAACTAATTTCTTACTATGAGATTGATGGTTCATTTTGCTTTAAGAGAAAGAATTATGCAGATACAAAATTATGAATATATTCATTAGCCCCTACCTTTCTTTAGTCACCTGACTCCTTTTGCACTTTCTTATTAATATTTTCTTTCAGTTGACCTGTAATAAGTGAAATAGAACACAAAGCTATGTGCCCTTAACTAAGGACACTGATAGTTGTCTTATAATGTCTTGTAAAAATGTATTGAAACACATAATACTTTTTTGATTGTTCATTAGTCTTGAAATATCTTAAAATATTCTGTTGTACTTCTAATTTCAATGCAGCCTAGTTAGAGGTAAGATTTTTTTTTGTAACATGTTGATCCAAAAAGGTTTAATATTAGTTCCAGCATCTTAATAATGTTGTTAACCCTTGGCTGACAGGAACTCTTATACCTTAAAAACATTCCTTGGTGTAACATCAGTTGCTTTCTGATGTGAAAATAAACTGTCTGTAAAGTTGTAGCTATTTTTCACAGAGAGGGTGACACTATCCTTGTTTCCTGTTGGTTATTATGTAAAATAGCTGCCTTTCTTTAGCGTATTGCACAGCTATGATCTGGCAATTGAAAATGTAAGGTTACTTGACACATACAAATGTTCTAAAAGTCAGTGCTAAATCTTATCTAAATCAACACAGTGAGAAAAGCAGTGAGAGAATGCTGTTAAGTCTAGAAGCACTAAGAAGAATGAAAGGTAGAATTTAAGTTGAAAGCATGTTTCATCCATCACAAATTCCTTTTGTAAGGGATATAATGGTAGAAATTATGATTATAAATTAAGATTATCTTAGACCTCAAAGGAAAAAGCTGTGATGCAAGATAAGTGATGGGTCTTTCAGGGGAATATACACAACTCGGAGAGTCATATAAAGGTTTTCTGTCACTATGCCATTTGCCTGATCCTGCAGTGATGTCAGCACATTACCATAATGACTATATATTGCTGTGAAAACACTTAGGAAATCTCAGGTAAAGTACTGGGATTCCAGAGTCTTACACAGTAGGAGAATACTCATAGCTCAGAATATCTGCCAATTCACTAAAGCATCTATGAGGACTGAAAATTCCAAATATTCTTATAACTGTAATGTGAAAATCCAGGAAGAATTTAGCATAATAGCTTCTGTCTTATGACACAATTACAGCTCTGAAGCATAAAAATTCTTTGGCACCTAAGAAAGTTGTTAACTGGGTTTTTTTTCCCCATTTATGTCATTCACTTAGGTTGGTAGTAGAGGTTCTTGCTTTCAGATACAAATCTGAGTATCACAGTTGTCAGGATATTGAAGCAAAGACGGCAGACGGGTTTTTTTAAATAAAGTTTTTGAAGCAAATTTAGAAAGATGTTTAATATCTACCATCCCTGTCAGTGAATGTCATTTCAGGTGTTAAGCATGTTAAGGTGTTCTATCTGGGTGTGCCTACTTATCCTTGTGTATGTTGTTGTCAACAGGACTTGTAGTCATTTGTGCTTGTGGTATTTTTCAAATGCAAATGTCCTAGATCTTTGCTACCATTTATCAAATGAAAGACCACTTCATCAAAAACTTTCCTTTTCGCGACTTTTTGTTCTAAAAGTTTGATGTAACTATTAGTTTACTGGATCTTAGAAAATATGTAAAGTCTCTGTGTGCAGAGGAATGGAATCCAGAGGGCTTACTTTGCCCATATAAAGTTGTTCTCTTACTGTAAATATTTCACTGGGAATTTTTGTAAGTAGTTTAAAAAAATCGCCCCCAAATCTTAAGGAAAGAAAAATATCAAAGCTGTAGAGTGATGTAGTGCAGACATGGTCACAGAGTTCATGGTAAACTCTGTCCAAAAGAGATCTAATTCAGGGCAGTGCGCTGCCCATTCCAAGGCTCAGGCCAATAGAGTTGGAGGATTAAAATTCTTACCTGAAAGGAAATGGAGGGGTTTTTTGTGTTTGGTTTTTTAAATTATATTTTCTGATGTAATTACTACCCTGAAAAGTTGCCGAAATTTTTGAAATGTTAGTATTAAAAGAAACTTTGACTATACTCAATATACTGTAAATACAGTCTCTGCATATATGTTACACTTTAGTGTAAATTAAATCACTTGGGTTGCCAGGGCGTAATGTTTAAAGACCCTCCATTAAAACACAGGCAAAACTAGGGACAGAACTGAGATTAAGTCAAAATGTATTGTTGATACTTTCTGCTTTTTAATAGGCACTAAATAGGTTCTGGTTATTATATAGTATCTTTTTTACTTATGGTAATCTGACATAATAAGCAAGCAGGTAATAGTCTAACTGAGCTAATATGTCTGAACCTGACTTAGTAATACAGTAATCTCCATATTATTGGCAAATAACTTTTCCTCCCCATGTTTTCCATTCCTTTTGTAGTCTGCATTTAAATACAAATGAATTTTTTGGTGAAATTGTCTCAATCTTAGCAGTTTTTGAACTTAGTATTGACTAAAACCAAGTTTTTATATAGGACAGCATATATTATGTATACAGCTGTAAGAGGGGCAAAAGGTCATTATTGCCACCTTGTTTATACACTACAGCATTTTTTTTTCATTTTTTTAGTTGAAAAAGTCAAGGAAAAGGTTAGGAACATTAAAGAGAAAGAAGTCAGCACATTTAGTCAAATAATATTGAAGCTGTTTTCCAAATTATCTCCAGTGTCTTATTCTTGTGTGCACATATAACTGGCCTACGTTTTCTGCTGCTCTCCAGGTGGACCCCATTTCACCTTGAGGATCTGTTCTATAGCTTTTTGCATCTCAGTATTATCCACTGTATTTGGCACATCTTTTCTTTTGTTTTTAGTCTAGTCAAGGCCATTGACCTTTAAGAACAGTTTAGAGTGGATTCTGTAATGTACCCCATGAATATATGTGCAACCTCAGGACAGCAGTAGGCCTTGAGGGTTAAAATATAAGCAAATTGTAGGCTCTTAAGATGGGTTTAAATTAGCAGTTTGGTGGTTAGTTTTACTTTTTACATTCTCATAAATAGAGAAGGCAACATGTTCTGAGAGTGGTTAGATATGCATAAATAGCAGTATCTATAAAGAGATAATCACCAGGTGAATAAGCAGATATAGTAAACTTTCCAAATAATTTTGAAGAACAATAGGAAAAGCTTCCTAGCCAAAGGGTGAGAGTGCTGATAGCACTCCGTGCTCTTGTGTGAATGTTAGAGGGGCTGAAGGGACAGGGCAAAAGTCTGCTGCTGTGAAAACCTGAGGAATTCTTGGAACAAAAAGTAGTTACCAAAAAAAGAAAGCAGGTCTCTTCACTGCTCTGGTCCCTGCCTTTGCCAGGGTCTTTGGGCAGGTCATCCACATAGTTAGTGTATGCAGTGTTAAGATAAGTGTCATTTTACCTTAAGAGACTCACAAATTGCACACATTAAAAATGTCAGTAGTTAAGACTACAAGGAGAATTTAGGAAGAATATAAAGGAGCAGATAAGTGCCCTAAATTAAGTTCTTCTGAATTAGGTCATTTGAGATGATTGTCAGTATTATGCTCCTGTTATAGTAAATTAATGAAGCAATGTGGAGTGTACACTGTAACACTTGTCAAAAGGAAGGGAGCATAGGTTTCACCCTGCAGACCTGAGCTGAGGGCAAGTACCCTTGTGTCAAGATAACTTCATTCCCAGGCAAGCATAAGACTAGTAAAAGACCATAATTAATAAATCTATATATCTGAATTCTGTTATTCATTCCTTATGTTCCTGATGGTAAGAGAACCCCTCTTAGCCTCTGTTTCTGCAGATGCAGGGTAGACTCTTTATACCTTTTTATTCATTATGTTTGATTATTTAATTTCTCTAGAGTATTTTGCATATCACAAAAATATATTTCTGTCTATAGACTCTAGCGACTGTTTTGACAGTAATAGAGTGGTAGTGCTGCAGATGAAGACTTCTTAGTTTTGTTTTGGTTCCCCCTACCATCTTGGTGTTGTGAACGTGAGCTGTCATAGGGTATTTTATAGAGACAGACTGCACTTCAGTCTCATCTTCTTGCCTGCCCCTCTTTCAATACACACAGACCTCTTGTAGTTGATTAATAGTGTGAAGGTTAAGCAAAGCTATGGTTCTGCCTGGCTCTTACTTTATAAGAGACCAGTCTGCATCCAAAAAGCTACCTCTTACTGGAGAGAGCTGCTGCTCTGCAGCTTCATTTACTAGGGTCTGAACAGAAGCTGAGCAGTGATCTACCCATTCAATTTAAATACTGAAATTATATTTTTAAGATTATTCACTTTTTTTAAAAAAATGAAGAGCTAGATTTGTTAAAATAATTTTTGAAATGGGGGTCTGGTGTTCAGATATATAACTAAAATACTCTGCATTATTTAAAAGCTATCATTTTTAACTCGGCCCACTCCTCCCCCCTTCTACCTGACACGTTAGTTTTAGACTTAGAATAAGATCCTTTCTAAATGATGCTTCCAGCTGACATTTTTGACAATGCTTTGTTGTCAACAAATCCAGATGAATCTGCTTGAAACCACATTATCTGTTCACCCTCCAGTTGACCAACAAAACTATTTTCAGACTTGGTATGGGTCAAAAGTTGATGGAAGTGTCAGTTTGTCCTTTCTTTATAGAAGGACCCCATTAAGAATTTATTTTAGTTCTAGTCTCACAAACCATAACACTTCCCAGTTTCCTGCTCTATTACCATCTAGCATAAAGTCCATACCTCAGTGCTGTAACATTTCAACATGATTCCTTATGCTTAGAATGGGTTAACCCAGTGATATTGAACTTTATCATAAAAATTGCTTTCATTCAATAAGCAAAGAGAGAATTTTAAAAATTAAGTCATAATGGTTCATCAGGAGACCTGGATAAAGCAAGAAAGTCTCCAAATGACAACTTGCAGCTCATTCAAATGATTGACTTAGTTCTATGTGCTTCTTGAAAGACTGTTCTTTATCTTACAGAGTTTTAACCTTATGTTGATTTAAAATGTTAAGAACAACCTATGCAAATCTTTACAGAAAGAAATGGATGAGACCTGTAATGACTCAAACTTGATTCCATGTGTAGACACACTATTGTAAAAAATGAGTTTTTGACAGAGCAGTGGTAGGCTGTAAACTGATTAACAGATCATATGACTAATACAGCTGAGATGGAATAGAACTCGCATGAGAGAACATAAATCTGCTCCATTTAGCAGATCGCCCTGTGTTTGTAACAGTACAGCTTTTAATTCACTATGGTGTTGTCAGAAACTGAGTTTAAATGAATTCAGTGCTGAACATTCAGCTGTTTGTAGTACTTTCAGTTATCTCTGATAAAAAGCATTGGTTAGATACTGGATAAAAGAAACACACAAACATATATGTATGTGGCTTGCTATGAAATCAAGATTCTTCTACAGAGAAGCATTTGAAGTGAATGGAAATGTTCCAAATTCCAGTGATAATGTCATTATTTCTTGATGTTTTTTAGACTGAGACAGGAAACAAGCCTTCTGGCTTGTTTTTACATTCTTGATTTGAAGTCATTTGAAGAATGTCCAAGTCATCTAAGTGGAGTTTATATAAGAGGGCATTTAAAAATCTTTGGCTATGTGGGCAGAGGAGGTAGGCAATCACACTTCAAATCTTGTTCAATAAATGGTTACAAGCATTTAGTGTAAGAGCTGAATGGTTAACAAGTGTTTCTATATCCAGAAACATGCCTTTGACATTGAAAAGTGTCCCAAGATGGTTCCTTTCTCTACTAATAGTATGTGAAAACAAGGCAGCCTTGGCTCCAGTGAAAACTTCTCAATATTCTGAGAGATGTCATTTGCATTCCTTGAAAATTGCATGCAGTCTCATGGAGTGTTCTTTTGCTTCCAAACATTGCTTGCTCTTAATTCACTCTAGACACTTTAGGCATAAGCCTATAAGAAAAAGAAGTGGCAAGGACTAAGCTAGTGTATATGTGTTAAAAATGTGATTCATGTCCCACAGATATTTCACCTTTTTATGAAATAATAAATAGCCACTTTGGGAAGAGTGAATAATGTTTTCTATTCTTCTGCTCACTCTGCATCCCAATTTTGTTAGAACAGGAAAAGAAATGAGTCTGTTTACATCCTCTGTTCCAGGATTCCAGAAGCCAACCAGGATTTTAGCAGCTTTGCCTGTGCTATATGCAGCACAGTGCATTTTGCTGCTGCAGTATTTATCAGGAGTTAGTGTTTATTATTTACCGTTGCATATGTGTATATATGTAATGAGTAAATATATACAGTATAATAGTAAGGTCAATGAAGACAAATTATGTAGTGCAAAGACCAGATCTTGAGGTGTGTCAGTGGTCCATGGTGTTTCTTAAGGTGACAGGGTGTTCATATTCTCTAATCTGCTTAAGACACCATGGAGAAATTTTTAACCCTTTTTATACCCTGTATCTAAACAGACTTCTTATTCTGCCAAAGAATTTTTAGCTGCTTTAGAAACCAAAACAGCTGTTTTAAGAACTTCTTTGATGGGTTTTTCAGAGCTGAATTTTTCTGAGCTAGTTGCCTTGTTTTTATTCTGCAGCTGTGAAACTGGGAGGTGAATGATATGCTATACAAAAGGATACATTTATGTGTTTAAAATGTATTGGCTACATTTCTGTGGAATATAAGCTTTTGTTTTATGGAACAGAAACTTCCAGATATCTCATGGAAGCTTTTCAGACTTCTTTTAGATCAAATAGCTTTCCTGTTGTAATGGCACCAGTTTATGTCCTGCAACTTGTAAACCATGTTTTGTGAAGGTTTGGGGCTTTTTTTTTTTTTCTGTTTCCAGAAAAATGTCAGATTTAATAACCTGGATGAGAATTTCCATTAGCTGTCATTATTTTCTATTATGTTCTATGAATTATTTTCTTTTTACTTCTTCCAAGAAGATAAGCCCACTTTCGAGTCCTGGCTTATCACAGCATGTTAGTCTGGTAGCAAAGCAACTACTTCAAAAACCATAGTCATGTACATAATTCAATCACAAGATAGAACAGTGCTTCATGGATACAATACTCACTTGTACCTGAATCCTACCTTGTTCCAAAAGATGAAGAAAGAGAGAACTTTCTACTTCTATTTTACTAGCTAGTAACCATTTGTTACCCTGTCAGTTTTTTGATCACTGCTGTACGTCATATGGACCTAAATTGAAATGTCAGTACTCTGAAAGAAAGCAGAGAGCATTTAAACTGAATATCTCTGTTAAAGTCAGAGAATTAAACTGGATGAAGAAACCTGGAAATATGTATAGCTTATTAATTGTTGTTAACAGTTTTGCCTAGAACTGTTTTCAGCTTCAATTATTCATGAAAAAATCTATTCAGACAATTATGGGGAATTGTCTGTGTTTTCACTGTAACCTAGTTAAAACATCACCAGTATTACTGAATGATAGGTTTGCTTGGCAGCCATTGTAATGTCATTCCCTCCTTTTTAGACACTTCAAGAAGCCATGTGCAACAGAATGAGATTTCGCAAGATATACGAAACGTCTTCAGGATTTTGTTTCGAACAAGCAGATGTGTGATTTTTCATTTTTCTGTCACATTATTCCAGAGCATCAGTAGTTTTTATGGCTATAGTCTCCATTGAAACATTTGCCAATGATCCTTTTGGAGATACAAATACTTCTCTGGATCAAAAATCATGTTTTGTGGAAACAGCTTAAAATAAATTACACTCCATGGTTTCTGCCCTCTTCAAGAGCCTGATCTCATCTTATTTATATAAGATTTGCAAAGGAATGTTTACAAAGAAATCGGGAAATAGTACAAAAAGGAAAGAGAGTTGTCAGAGCAAAAAGGAACAAGACTTAACTCATATTGGACAAACAAAAAACCCAAAATTTTCAAATACTTTTAAAAGTACCGTTAAAAAGATTACCAAGTGCCCATCTGCTCGCAACTTATCAACTGAAGAAGAGGAAAGCAATAGAGAATTTTCACTTTCTCCAACATTCAGTTATAGAGTTGCTATTGCCAATGGACTGCAAAGGAATATTTTTGTAGCAAACACTAATAATGAAGATATAGTTCAAGATCTGTCTTCAAATGATAGCTCATGTTCTGAGTCGTTAAGTGAAGTAAAAACTAATAGCAAGAAGAACGAATACTTATCCCACACAATGCCTGTGAGACGCAACAGGAAAAGCTTGAGCAGCCTCGCAGCCTCTGATGGAAGTTCGGATGGAGAACGCACGTTACACACATTGAAGCTGGGAGCCTTACGAAAACTAAGAAAATGGAAAAAGAGCCAAGAATGTGTCTCGTCAGACTCAGAGCTAAGTTCATGGAGGAAAACATGGGGTTTAAGAAGTAAATCTCTGGACAGAACTGGCCGTCATCAAAAGTCAAATACTCTTGAACCTGGCTTTAGTTCGACAGGTTGTATTAGCCAAACCCACGATGTTATGGAAATGATCTTTAAAGAGCTTCAGGGCATAAGTCAAATTGAAACAGAACTCTCTGAATTAAGAGGGCATGTTAATGCTCTGAAACAATCAATTGATGAAATTTCTAGTAGTGTGGAAGTTGTGCAAAATGAAATTGAACAATTGCGAACTGGATTTGTACAGTCCAGAAGAGAAACTCGGGACATACATGACTACATTAAGCAGATAGGCCATCCAGGAAACAAAGCAAGTCTTAGGTTTCTAAATGTGCCTGAAGAGCAGTTTGAAAAAGCTGAAAGCATAGTTTACAAAATATTAATGGAAAAAATGGGATTCTCAGAGGCGCAAAGCACTATTAAAATTGAGTTTGCCCAAAGGCTTGGCCAGCAAAGAGACTGTCCAAATGCAAAGCCAAGACCCATTCTTGTTTACTTTGAGTCATCACAACAGAGAGATTTGATTTTGAAAAAGTCTTATAAACTTAAGGGAACTGGCATTGGAATTTCTACGGATATATTTTCCCATGAAATAAAAGATAAAAAAGAAAGAGGACTGCCTTCCTCCCAGACATATGAAAGCATGGACATGAAACTTTTAACCGTGGAGACAAAATCTAAAATGCATGACTGGGAGTCACCTGACAGTGATAAAGACTTGGAATCAGATATAAATAAGAACAGTTATGCAAAAATATCTAAATCAGCACATCAGATAAAAACAAGCACTACAAAGGGGACTACTGAGTCCCCAAACACTAAAGACCTTGACAGAACTGCTGACAATAGCACCTTTTCACACAGAAGAAGTTATGACAATCAGTCACCAGAATTTGACACTATGGAAAAACAAGCAAAGACCTATTATTCAGATGTGACTCCTTTATGGCATTTACAAAATGACTTTGCAACGCCGAAGCTTAGCCGTTCAGAATCAGATTTCTCAAAATTGTGTCAGTCTTACTCTGAGGACTTTTCAGAAAATCAGTATTTTAATAGAACAAATGGCAGTTCATTGTTGTCTTCCTCTGATCGAGAACTTTGGCAGCGAAGGCAGGATGATTCTCTGAACTGGTATGGCAGTTCCCAGGAACAGACTTTTGTCCAGGATATGCAGCAGTATCCCGAGCAAAATGAAACCGGGAACATAGAAACTGTTGATAGTGGAGTAAGCAATGGAGTCATCTGTGTATCTGGAGACATAAACCATTATGATGATAGTCAGCTTTCTTTACAGGATGATCTTTCCCCATGGACAAACTGGAATCAGTTGGAACAAGGGGCAGATTTGGGCCTTGACTCATCAACCCAGGAAGTTTTTGTGTACGATATGAGCAGCCCTTCAGACCAACAGACAGATTTCGGAAAGGGACAAAGTTCTGATCTCCAGTATGATACTGAAAGCTATGATTTCACTCTAGATGGTACTTCTCCATCGTGTCCAGGCCTTGACAGTGAAACACAAAGTCAGTGGACTGGTCAATATGATGATTATCAGGAAACAAATTCTATCTCCTCTTATCAGAATCAAAACAGATTGCCTATGATGTACCGAAGTCAAAGTGAGCTACCAAGTGACGACTCAGAGGAAACCGCCCCTAAATCATGGCACAGCCGATTAAGCATAGATCTTTCTGACAAGACTTTCAGCTTTCCTAAATTCGGATCTACACTTCAGCGGGCTAAGTCAGCTTTAGAAGTAGTCTGGAATAAAAGTACACAAAGTTTAAGTGGGTATGAAGACAGTGGCTCGTCTTTTATGGGAAGATTTAGAACATTATCTCAGTCTACTGCAAATGAATCAAGTACAACACTTGATTCTGATGTTTATGCTGAGCCTTATTGCTACAAAGCAGAGTATGAGGAAGAATTAGTTGAACCATCTGGTGAGAATGAAACAGACTATGTAGAAGTAATGGAACAAGTCCTTGCTAAGCTAGAAAATAGAACTAATAGTAGTGAAACTAGTGAGCAGGTCCAAGAGTATGAACTGGACCAGTCTTTGTATGAAACTCCATATGCAATGCTACCAGAGGAGCAATATGATACACAGTTTGACAGTGTGATCAGTGAAGAGATATTGGAAGTTGAAAGTGACATGGCTCCTGAAGTAGAAATAAGGGAGGATGAGAATCAGAATGTCCCAGAGATGATTACTGAAGTTACTGAAATGCCAAAGAAAAAAAGAATACGACCATCATTTAAAGAAGCTGCTTTAAAAGCATACAAGAAACAAATGAATGATTTGGAGGATAAGATCCTTGCTGGAGGTAATAGTGTTTTAATACTGTCTTTCAAGTAAAACATTGTTCTCATTAGAGTTGGACATTGATTTTTGTATAGTACCTTTTCTTTCTCCCATTGAATTCAGCAGCAAAAATTCTACTTATATCTGGTGTTTTTTAGAGGGTGAAATAGTTCTGTAGAAATCAAAAGATTAAATTTCACAGTTAGTTTTGAAGCAGTTTTCTGAATTATGTTTAGTGTTGTTAGTAACTGTATTTCTTGAATTTCAGAAATTTGAAAACTACATTTCACAAGATTTAAGTTTTAAAAAAAGAACTAAATAGTACACTATTCTTGGTTGTATCAAAGTTTTATAAATGTATTTATAGGAGTAGTACAGAGTGTTCGGATATTACACTCTTGCTTTCTTCAACAGTTTTCAAAGCATGGTTAGTTCTGTATCCATCCTAATGGGCAGTGTTCTATACCCCCTAAGCAGCCCATAACTTGTTATGTACTTACAAGAGTGGAAGTAAATCTAAACTGATTTTATGTCTGTTCTTACTTTGATTGTGTCTTTATCTGTAGTCCCAACAAGCTCTCAGAGAAGTAGTCAGTCCCCAAAATGGGGTGAGAAGGGTGTGGAAGAAAGACAAGAGTGTAAATGGGTCATCCATGTCTGAAAAAGTTCCTTTAATAAGGAACTAAATTCACAGGAGGCTTTGACACTGATTTTTTTCATCATCTTTATCTTCTGTATTATCAGGCTTCAAAGCAGACAGTCATATATATAGCTTTAATAACATACAAAGTAGTTACTAGTAATATACAAAATAATATGCTAGTAATATACAAATATGGTGATATTCAATGTAAACATTAACAGTAATTCTAATAACATTCATTATAATACTGAATATGCATTTAATTGGGAGCATCATAATGACTGTAGCAATCCAGATGGTAATTGTCACCTTGACTGAATCTTTCCTTTATCTGCCTTGGAAAAATAATCATCTGATACATTCATTTTAAAGATGAAAAACTGTGCCTTTAGCCAAAAATCATACTCAATAGTAATGAGCTTGAGCTACTATGGTGTTTCTTTTGTACATGAACAGCTACTTTTACAATAAACCTGTAGTCAACTTGAAAGTCAGTTACAAAAGCATTTAACCATTGATAGTAGTCGAGTTTACTTTAAAGTCTATTTTGCATTTAAATAATGGTGCTAGATTGTATACTTGTATTTTGCAGGTGTTTTTCTGCAGTACTCTGTTAGATACTAGGTGGTGTGTATAGGAGTGAACAGCTATCAATGATGAGGATTTTCATTACTTTTTCCTGATTTTATGAGGCGTGGGAGAAGGGAACCACATTCATTTTCCCTAGTCATTGTACAGTAGGAATATAATGGTCTGAGGATTTAATTAAAGGATACACACAAGGAAGACCCCAAATTTTGAAACCCAGATTGATTCTACTATTTAAAGTCCATGCATTTGTGTTGGTGGACAACAGGTTGTTAGAAAATGAGAACTGACTTTGACATATCCCTTGCAATCCTTTCTATGAATTAAGTGCATGCTCTTCTTTTAACACAACATGTGAAAGATTTCTTTCAGTCTCTTAATCTGTTGACATTTTTTTCTTTTGAATGGATGAAACGTTTCTTATATTTACAGAGAATCCATTTGACACCAAGATCAGTTTCTGAAAATGTGTTATTGGGTGTAGTCTATGGGGCAAAATGTCTGCATGGTTACCAGATGTCATACTAGGACCTCCACTTATGTTTACAAAAATAAAATAATATAGACTATTATAAAAGAGAAGAGAAATGAAGGAGAAAGGGAGTATGTCAGGAGGTTAAGGGGAATTTACAAAGGAGCTGCTACAACACACTACTTCTCAGCTTGTTCTGAGAACAGTGTGCATTCACTCTTCAGCCACAGTTCTGTCTCCTCTTCACACTGCGTTTTCCATGTCGTCAAAGAGGAGGAGATGTGTTTCAGTCAGGGATTCTGCTTCAGCAGTCACCAACTGGTTTGTTACAAAAGGATCTTTGGGTCCTGTAGCACACCTAGAAATACCTATTAGCAATACCTATAGTCTTTCATGTTTTTCTATCTAATGGATGAATATGATATTCTTACCTTTATGTCTGCATAACACTTAACAATTCTTCAGAATTTTAAACTTGCAAAATATATTTTCTAGCCAGAGTAGTCTACTCAAAGAATATATTACCTAAAAACTATTTCTGCTGAGTGACAGGTAGTATTGTTGGAGCAAACTCTTTCTTTATTTTACTTTCAGCTTACTCAGCTAGCTGGATAATGGATATTACAGACAGTTTATTCACAGATAATGAAATCCAGAGGTGGGATGTCTGTCCTTGGAGACAGACAAAATCCATCTGGACATGGTCCTGGGCAACCTGCTCTGGGTGACCTGATTTGAGCAAGGCTCTTAACAAGGCCTCTGGAGTTCCCCTACAGCCTCATCTGTTCTGTGATATGGAAATGCATTTTTGGATACTTTGTATGCAGCCTTTGAAGAAGGATGTCTTCTTGATGTCAGTTTGGCTGCTAAGACAAAACACCTTTTATTTCTGTTTATTACTTGAATAGCACATAGTCTAGGAAAAAACATTTTGTAACTCAGTTCTTAAAGGAGTTCTTCAAAACTCCCAAAGCATATTTTGTAACTTCTCGTTTTTGACAGCCTTCCTTCTATTCTTTATGAGTGTAATTAGGTATGTCCAGAGAATACTTAGGTTATCATTTAAGCAAATAGTAGTTTAAGGTATTCAATCTTCATTTTAATATTTGCAGGAGTAATAATTTTTTTTAAGTGACTAATAGCTTAGGGTTTACATGATTTTTATTAATTTTTGGGGGGTTTTTTTACTCTTTTACACCTGTAACTGATTCACAGTCA
>JAOTQP010000521.1:14489383-14506908 GCA_026413545.1 Cichladusa arquata
AACTTCATATTTCTTTTAGATGGAAAAGTACGAGAAAGAGAACAAGTTCTTTGAATTAATCTTCCTTATATAACCAAAACATAACCTATTCTTCAATGAATTTTTTCATCCCTCCATGTAAGCAGGAGTTGTTAGACAACAATCTGTCCAAGCAGAGGTAGAACCATATAATACAGTAGTGTTAGTTCTCCAATTAAATGCAAAAGAAGGCTTTAGAATTATATGGTTTTCATTCCAGCAATGCATAAGGTAAGGTCAATAAATCTTTGGTACATAAATAATTTGTTAGTTCACAAGAACCCCGTAAGATAGTCCTATTCTCTGTCACCAGCTGGAAGGAAAAATACACTCTGAGCTGATTGCTTATGTATTATTTATTAAAAACTGGTTTTGAAGCATATTGGAATGACTAGGTTGTACAAATGAGAGGAGACATGAGCAGTACATGAGTAATCCTCAGATTTAAAGTTTTGTAAGGATATGGAGACATTGTGTTGGTGCATGTATATTAATGGAGGGATTGATGGCTTGAAAAAAACAAAGAAATGCTACACAGTTCTTTGTTTCTTTGTACACTGTAATTGAGAATGACTTATGCTTTTATTTATTGTTCTAGTCCTCACTTTTTCCCTAGTGGCTTCTTCCATTCCATCCCTATCTTATCTTTTACAGGTGACTTTATAAAAATTAAATCTAAACTGTCTTGAACTAATGTAGCTTTCAGTTGATATAGTATGGATGTACTTTTTAGTGTTGAGGTGTGTGTTACTGTAAACCCAGATGCCCCCAGAAAGGCTTGAAACTGAGTTGTGGTCACACTTTCAGTTGCCTGGAAGTTTAGCATCACCTTGTTCAAAGTAATGAATGAAACACTTTTTTACGTGGTCTCTTTGAGATGCTTCTCCTAGATTCAGCTCAGTGTAATTTTGTGTCTTTCTAATTTCAGGCACAGTCTGATGGGGGGGTGAAAAAGTGACTGAGTGAATGCAATTAGTTTTTACATCATTGGGAAAGAGTAGTCCACACAGAAACACTCATACTTAATAAAAGCAGATTTTTTTTTTTGTTCTGTTTCAAAACATTGGAGGCACAGTATTTAATGCTACAAGCTTTTGCTTGTTTTTCCCACGTCTCATTTATTTGCAGTTTGCTTAGGTGTTTTTTCACAAGAGTGTTAAACTACTTAATTAATATAAGGACTGATTGTGTATTCTGTGTGGCTGATGCAGTTCATCTGCAATGTTTAGGGAAAATGAATATATGTTCACCTAATGTATCATCTATAAGGAGATGAATTTGGGCACAGAATAGTTTTCAATAGAAGATGATTAATCTACTGCCCTTCTTTTCATATGTAAATAATGTAAAAAGGCATTCTGGAAAGTTTTCATCTGTGTAACTTCCCTTCTCTGTTTTCATCAGAAGATGGTGACAATGGAACAGATGTATTGTGTGAGCAGGCTGGAGAAGAAATGGTTACTCTTGCTATGCATTTTAATAGATGTGTGGTACTGAGGAAACAAGATTACTGCAAGTAAAGGAATCTGTTTTGGTGCTGTATAGGGAATGATAATGAACCATAGAAATGTAATAATCTGTTTTTTTAAAAAAAACCCTGTCTTGGTTTTCTTTCTCAATACCATGTTTGTATCTGTCTTTTCTTCAGGTAAATTTAATGATGGATGTCTTTAACTCTTTTTTGGGGGGGATGAGGAGGCAGTGCAATAAGAAGCTGTACAGTATGTAGAGGACACAAAATACATTTTCAGATGATGTGGGTAGAAACTGATAAATTCAATATTCCTGCACCCAAATTGGTTAGCCATGATTCCTTTTTTACATGTGTATGTGTGCACTCTGGAAATCCTCCACTAATATTAAGGGAGGCAAAATAGTGTTCTAAAGAATTATTAACCACTCCATGAATTCAATCAGGATGGTGCTGATGAACCAAGGTATATTGATATGGCTCAGCTTTGTACTCTTGTTTTGTGCACAGGAGAGTGGGTGCATTATTTTCTTGCTACTGGTTGCACTGGAGTCAGGCATAAGTCTTTATACTCTTCCCTTCCTATTTCTCTACTGTCCTTTGATGGAGAAAAGTGATATCAGAGACTTAAAACAGAAAATGGCAATCTGTCCAGCTTGAGATTAATAGATTTGTAGAAAGGTCGCTTTTGAAAAATTATGGCAGGAAATCTAATCAGTTAGTTGTAAAGAGGATGCATCCATCTTTTTGTCTGTGAAGAAAAAGCAAATAGTTACATTCACCACCTAGTCTAAAGTTGGGGCTTCATGAAAGGATGCTCTGTATCAGTTGCTTACTACACATTCACTCTGTACTTTTTTCCCACTAGTTAAGTAAGTGAAGGAATTATTTTAAAACCTGTTTAATATATCTTCCAGGAAACATAATAGCATTCTTCTGGCTTATTGTGTTTTAATTCTGTAGTTACAGCATTTGTTCTTATCAGAAAATCTTAGATTATAATACTGGGTCTCTTTGTAAACAGGATAGTAAACAAAAAGATTGAAGAGCAACAGTTTAATTTAGCATAGTAACTCCTGCTAAATCGGTGTGCATTACATCAGGGAAATGTGTGTCACAACATTTGTGTAACAGTCTCAGATTCAAAATATTCTATTGTTATAAGGTTCATTTTCATATAATATTTACAACTATTATTTAAGAATAAAAAAAAAAAAAAACAACCCGGCAAACAAACCCAGACAAAACCTCAAAAAACCCCCAAAACCCAACCAAACAACAATAAATCAAAAAAGCCCACAATATCCCTACCCCAAACATCCTCAGTGAGTTTTAACAGAAATCCATATTTTGACTGTTTAATAAAAACAAGTTGACAAACAAAAAAAAACCAACAAGTGCAGACCACCCCAAACCTCTTTTGTTTAGAGAATGATTTATCTTTTTAAGAAAAGTGATTTGTTAAAACTACTAGCTTCCTTTGTAAATGAAGAAAGTCTCTGCTACTCTACTCCTTACGAAAACAGGAGGCCATTTAACACTATTTTCACTGAGTTTAGAATTAATGTAGATTGATAAATATTCATGCAGTTTGCTCTTTTTGAGCTTAAACAGATTTAAAGCTGCAAGAGCTAAGAGATTTAAAGCTGCTAGAGCTAAGAGGAAAGATGACCATGAATGTCAGTTCCAAGGGGTTTTTATACTGGTTTTGCTGGGAAGATGAACACAATATTGTATCATCAAGATTAAAAATATTTTTTATTTTTATTTCCAAAATGTTTAAGCATGTTCTTTAGATCAATGTGTTCTAGAAGTAGAAATAACACTGCATAATTTTTGAATGCAGCTTTGGGATAAAAGGAATCTTATTAAAGCATTAGGCTGAAACAATATCTAGACATGCATTTAAAAAATGTAATGACTTGGAAAATATGAATTCATAAATAGGCTCAAGTATTCCTCTGGTGTATTGGTGCAGTAGAATATTACAACAGAGTGTGTAAGAGATTGTCTGTTTTGCTGTCAAAAGGAAATTGGGACTACTTCTGTGGGACAGGTAACAGACTTTTCCTTGTGCACGTTTTCCAGGTGATCAGTGGAACAACTAGACAGGTGTCTCTCAGGAACTCCAAATAAAAGGAAATACCTGAAACCTCTCCAGTTATTGCTGATGCAAAATTATTGTAGGTACTGATAGAACTTTGTTAACCACAAGGATTGTTTCCTTGAGGAGCTGAGAGTATTCTTAAGATAGCTTGCAACATAAAGTTTCAGAAAATCTGAAAATCAAGACTTACGGTTCTGTTGATGACAGAGCCATTTAAAAATGTCTTGGATACTATGATAAAGAATATGATGTGCAAAAGATGCAAGGATACAAGTTAGCTAGAAAAAAAATACCACAGAAAATACTGTAATCTGTTTTCACTAAATAAGTAGTGGCAAAGAGCAATCTGCTGACTGACACTTGAGTAGCTTCTCTGGAGTAGATTATTGGAGCAGCAGCAAGTGATTTGTCAATGCTGTCACAGACCCATAAACTATGTATAGCTCTGGGTATACCAGTGCAATTGCAGCCTTACCAAAGGAATTTTTGTCCTTCAGCTGCATATATACCAAGATGGAAAAAGGAGACAGATATGATGCATGTACTTTTATTGAATATAAAAATAAACCAGGAGAGAGGAATATTTATAAAATGGATGAGTATAAACCAAAGCAGTTTTTAATCTTCTCCTGTAGCTCTTCCTGTTCCATTAACACAAACAGGATGGAGCTGATGCTCCTCAGCATCCATAAGGCAACGAGAGTACTGCAAACATAAAGTAGTGGAATTCTCCTTAGGAACTTTTAAAGATGTGTTGGGTGGAATTTTCTTTTTCTAAAAAACCATGAAAGTAAAGGACAAGGAGACATGCCTTTTTCTATTAACTATAAAAAGGGATTGAGGAATTCAGGATTTATGCATGTCCCATCAAGCAAAAAGAGTCCAGTAGTACCAAAAGTCATCCTTGTAATTCCAGTGTACCAGTCTATAGCTCTTAATGTCTATGGAAATCTTTGGTGTTTGGGCATAATTATTCCAACTTATTATTTCAAGCAGAGCCAAAAAAAAACCCCTGTAGTTTGATTTTGAGTTTAGCTATAGTTTACCTATAGTTTACCTATAAAAGATAACAGTAAATAACAATTTTTAATGGTTTAATGCTAATCATATTATTTAAAGTATTTTTATTCTCTTGTATCTGTTTATCTAGTTTCTTATCAACAGAAGAAAATCTGATACCTTTGTCTTATCTCAGTAAGTGATATTAGCTTGATGTCATCTTTTTATTTTGTATGTGTTTATACATTGACTCATTTTTTTCTTTCACTATTGTAAATCTTGAAAGTAGATCAGCTTATCTAAATTTTTTTAGCATTCTAGTTCAGGGGTTCTGAAGGTAATGTTTAAAGTGTTTGAGACTATTTTAGATAATTCCTAAAACTTATCTCAGAAGTAGAAGCAGCATCACAGGAAAAGAAACAACTTCATGCCAGCATCAGCTATGAATATCATACCCTGTAAAATATGTGACTGTTGCCCAGATACTACATTCCAATCCTTTGTCCCTGACCCTAGCTGTATGTGTTATTCTTGCTTTTTAACGTTAGTATATTTATATGACTTATGGATGTGCCACCATTAGCATTTTATTTTACAGCAGGGGTACACTTCTGAAGCAAATCTTTGTCTTCATAATTCACCACATTTGGTTTGGTCACTGGAATGGCTGAGTGGGATCTATGTGTTTCACTAATGCAACCAAGCCAGATGTTCTCTTCAAGATCACGTCTGATGTGCTCAGCAGCTAATGGGCTTTCAGTCATCCAGGCCAGAAATAGAAGTGGTATGCAGTAAATGGCCCTGAACCATTTTTTCTGTGAGCACTTGTGTCTTTGTCACCAGCTGCTTTGACTTTCTGCTCCACTCTTATGGCACTCACCTCTTTGCACACGTGTTCTTTGTGGCCCAAGGTGGACAGCAGCTCACCCCTCTGCCCCAGGCTGTCACTGAACATCCCTGCCCTGCTGCCACTTCTGTTTATGCTGTCATCTTGCTTGTCTCAGTGCAATCCTCATGTTCAATGCAAGGAACATGTTTTTGGTTTGTTAGAGTCCAGAGGAACTTCTCTAACATTTGTTGTCCAACCAAGGGGCCATTTGCTTGGATTTCTTTGGAAGTAATCCAACTGGACTTCAGCTTGCAACTCAGACCATGATACAGTGACCTTGTGGCATTGTTAGCTGTGTGATGCAGAAAGATTTGCAATAATCAATCACCTGTTTGTTTTCACAGAAAATAATTAATTACTTGGTTGCATATACTGTTATCACATGTATTGAGGGAGATAAAATATGCCTTTTCATCCTTTTTGGATAATGTATGCCTTATAATTTTAATGCTTTCTGGGGTCTGAAGAGAGTACTTAAAATGCGTGCTGACCATTACTTCCTACCATCACCCTAACAAGCCAGAGATTGTCAAGGGAGCCCCATCTTCAAGAGAATGGTAGTTTTTTGAGCTCACTACATTCTGTAATCAAATAGTTCTCTTGACAGACTATAAATTACTATAGAATATAACTTGTTTTAGAGATAAATTCTAGAATTTGGTAGAAGTGGCTACTAGCTGTTGAAAAACAATAGAAAACAAAGCCATTAGAAGTCGAATGGGAATCAATTTCTAAACATCAGAGTTGTTTTCAAAGCATGTCCTTTTGTTTCAGGTTTGCAGACCACTTTATGGATAGGGACACAAATGCAGTTTTCATCTTCACCAAACTGACCCCCTGTTTGACTCTCCATGTATCCGCTAGTAATTTTTCTACATCACTGCTGGTAAAGTGCTAGCAGCGATTCTTCTGTTTCTCCTGTCAACCATGCTTTATTCAAGTTTGACCTTCTCTTTGTCAGACAAGCATCACTCATCTCTTATGATGTGCTAGCTTTAATATCTTTCAAGCATTATATGCCATCTCCCTAGAATAAGCTTCAGCAATACGACATCCTCTGGGCTTACAGAGTGCAATGTTCTGTTCTGTAGTGGCAATAATAGCTTCTGGGTGCAGCATTTATTATTTTAGCATGGCTTAATTTGTGTCATTGTTTCGGCCAATCCACTTCTTTAACGTCCTGCTTCTATTCAAACCTGGTTTTCATCTGTTATTTCCCTTTCTTGGTAATGCATGCTAATTAAAATTGTTCGACTCGGACTCCAAACTACTTCAACCTGTGGGTACTTTACACATGTTATTTTCATGGAACAGCTGTATTGTTATCTAATTCCAGCAAGTATTTTGTTTGAAGGCTTTGCTTCCAGAAACAATGTAATTATCAGTCAGTTTGACATTCTTGCAGCCATTTTGCAGAATTAAATATTGAAATGTACTTTGAGAGAATAATGAACTTTAATTCTTTTTCCTATTTGGTGTTATGCTATAGCGCACATTTAAAAGAGTGGAAAATCAATGTTTTGATTAATTTTGATCCTAATAGTTAAGATTTTTAGAACCTTGTTACAGTTCTTGTTCTATGGCAGGGAGGGGAGAACTGAATTTCTGCAGTCATTAAAGAAGGAGGAGTGTATTGGGACAATGCTCTGCTGCTCAGAAAAATGCAGAAATGAAATGACACAAGACTTTTGAAGGAAGGTTATGACTAGGGAGTAGAATCACCTGAACCTCTTTGATAGAAATACCTCTGCTGACTGATAGAGCCAGTTGTATTTCTGATGGTGTCACAAGCTACAAAAGCAAGGGCCTGTGTTGACTTCCATATCTTCATTGCTCATATACTTTTCATGCAGGAAGATTCTGCCTTTTCAGCGTCCTTTATAGATTTTTTTTCCCTCAGAAATTCGAGTATTGAAACTGGTTGTCCTGTATGATTAATATCTGTTTAGTGTGAGAGGTTACAGATGGCAACATTGCTAATAGAATGATTAAATTGGACCATGACAATCTGAAAACTGTTGATAACATTGTAAAGTTAAACTTTCCTAAGACCTGTTAATTTTCATACCAAGTTTGAATAATAATTATGCAGCATTAATAAACACTTGTTGGAATTTTTAGTTAGCCTACATTTAAACTGATACATGGTTAGAAAATAACCAGGGGGCTTATTTGAGGGTACTGAAAAAATGACAAGCCCCTCTCACTTCATTCCCCAGCTATCCTAGTATGTAAACCCCTTTCAACAGAAGCCAAGGTTTAGTGGCTATGCTGAGTATTCTATAGCTTTTTAATACCTGGAACTTATTAAAGGAAACTTAAAGACTAATTTTATCTAATTTCCTGCTTAGTTATCTAATTAAATGTAATTAATTGCCTTAAAATATAAAAAAGGGTTTGTGAGCATTTTCCTTTTGCCTTCATTATTTGACAGTAGTAAAAAGTAATTTTCAGTAGTATGTAGATAGATGACTGCCCTGCTCTTCATCATTCTGCTACGCAGGTTTGTAAATATCACTGTGGACTACACTGAGCTGAAATAGCAACAGTTAAGGGGCAAAAGGATTTTTCCTATAATCCTACTAAAAAATACCTTCCTCTTATCTAAAATGGCCTGTGGTATAGAGGCACAATATGAAGGCTATTACTGATATTTCATAATTTAGTGAATTTTCAAAGAAAAATTTAAGGAGAAGCAACTTATTAAAGTAAGAAGAGTTAGCTATATGAACCAGTGTTTCCACTGCTCCTGTGTGCACTCATTACTTTTTTAGATTAATATTTTGAAAATGTGTGAATGACAGAAGTGAGTTATATGGAGATAAGCTCTTTTTAAGTAAATCATTGTCATTCAGCACTATAATATGAGATGTCTACCCTTGAATCCCTGTTTTAAAAATACATTCAGTGGTCTCTTACATAATCACAGTTCATTTCTTATCTACATCAAGGAATGTTGCTGTCTATTCTGGTGGCCTAACGACTACTAAAGTGAATTGCTTGGTGACTCTGTACATTTCCTGATTTGGTGCTCTCATACACACAGAGAACACTTCCACAGTTCAGATTATTTCACTCATGGCGAGTTCAGAAGAAGCAATAAACAATGAAGTTTTTAGAATAATTTTGTCTCTGAAGATGCACTCATTTGTTACAAAGAAGAGATGTTCTTAAGATCTATTTCTTGGGAAATTTGCATCAGTTGTCCTCTTTATGTAATTTCTATTGAGAAAAGAGACCATTAGATGGGTGCATTTTTCTTTATATGTAGTGACTGCAAAGAAAAGCAAGTTAAGCCAAAACCTACCTTTCCTCCTTCCTAATTTTGATTGTCGTTTTCCTCACTAAATTTCAACAAAATTAAGTTCCAGTAAAGGAAGTGTAGTGAAATTAGATGAAGTTGGGTGAAACCAAGAGAGATAAAGAAAATTTTATATATCTATCTCTCATGCTCTGAAAAATTCCATTTTATGTAGAAGTCTCAATAATTTTTAATATCACTTTTTGAACAAGTGGATTAAATGAAGAATTAATATGATTCTTTAGGTATCTGATAGCAAAGTATTTGCAAACTACTTAAGAATTGCATTCCACATAAATAATACTGAAATTTATTCTGTGCCTTTATGTGCCAGTGTTGCCAATTTTATTATTATGAGATATTCTAGAAAGAAGATTCAGGTTGCATGAACAGATGATGATGAGGCTTCTTAAATTACAAGTAGTGTCTTGGTTAAAACTTCCCTCAGTCCCAGATTTTTCTTCAGCTTTTGGACTCTTCCTTTTTTACAAGTTTGAGAATTGGTGCCTCTGTCTCTCCTACCCTGTTGGTACATGCCTTTCCTCTCATTGATGTCCAGATGCTGCTCCAGCCCTCTGGTTTTAACTCATCTTTTCTTTAGGCCTCCCCATCCTGTTTCCATGGCCAGCCTAGCTTAGAGTCACCTATTTCTTCCTGGCTCTGCTCTCACCCTGCTTGCAAAGTGCTGTAATAATTTTGGAGTGGGAAAGCTAGTTCATATTGTCATCCAAATATTCTTTATATGCTTGAAAGAGTAGCCAATATTCTCTGGTGTTGTGAGACAAATACAATCACAAGTAAATTTTTTCAAAAATAGAGTATTTAAAGAGTAAGCTCATTTTCATAAATCTAGTCAGCCAAATGCTTTGATCATGTAAGCAGCCTCTAAAATTAGTGGCAGAATAGAGCCTTTTAGTTCCCTAATTGTCAGTACTGTACACTATGCAGCTTTACAGTTGTCAGTATATTTTGGATTTATGGGTTTGAATGTGATTTTTCCTGTATATAAACTGGTTTAAAAATTAAATGTGGCACATGTTTAAGGTGTAAATTGTTATTTTGTAATGTATGCAACCTGAGATATCTCCAAACATCTCGAGAATATCCAAACTATTTAAAGGGTCCTTTAGCAGTCCCTTTGGGGATGTGGGAAGATCAGTAAGGTGACAATTAAAACAATTCTGTTTCATGTATGCACTGCACTATAATGTGCAAATGTCACAAAACAATAAAATAAGGGTAGCTTTTCTGTCAGCAAATATTTTCTGTCTGATTGTAAATTTTCACATTGTGCAGTTGAACTGAGCAATTTAGAATGAGATATTTATATATATATATGAAATAACTTATACTTTCACAATCGTAGTTCTGTTGGCATTTGGGGAGTAATTTCTGTCATTTCATGAGTAGCTGTGATAGAAAAGTTACAGTTCAGGAGTTGGGGTGGGGAATATGGTGTTTGTACCCTTAGAAACACTTTCCTTTTCCTTGAAAATAGAGCATTATTTATTTGAACACTGCAACTATATTAAATAGATATTCATTATTATTAAAAATTTTCAATCACATGGAGATGGGGTATAGTATGTGAATTATGTGCTATCCACACAAACCTTCATATGTGGGAGCAGTTCTTATCTACCATGAACATCTTTTTGCTTGTTTAAAATGTAGTGACAGTGATCTTGCTACAATTATACAGCTAAGCACAGATGTTACTTGGATTCTGGTCTACATTAACAGATTAAAACACTGACAGATTTTATAGCATAAGATTTTTTTTCAGTGACTGGTTTTTCTAACCTATATTCCCCTTCTTCCCAATTCTCTTTCAGATAGCGGTTCTGTGGATGAAAAGGTTTAAAATCACCTATTTGCTATAGGGATCATGTATTTTGTTGATGTTTGTTTGTGACTTATTTGACCTGTTTTGTTCCTTCATTTTAGTTGTGAAATCTGCATGGTTTTATCCCAGCTTTCCACTCTTTTGTTCTCCTTTGATTGTATTGCCAATGTGTTGCATTTATATACAGGGTAACCCTCACTGTTGTGCTTACTGTAATTGCCAGCACAGGGGTCTGCTACTGTCAAACATGATACCTGATTTTTACCTCCAATTATCACCTACCCTGTATTCACTGTAGGATTTAAAGGGCAACAGTATTTGGGAAGCAATACCTCTACTTTCCCATGGGTTCTTCCATTGTGTGTCACTAAATGCGGAATGCTGCCAAAACGTTTCCCAAAGGAACAGTTAGTCTAGCTTTGGCCTGGAGCTGACCCTGCTACACATTTTCATATGTCTTATATGTTTGATGCAGTTAAATTCTGTCCAAAAGTTACTAAAAACAACCAAGTAACTGTACATTTTTTTGATCTCTATTAAAGGCTCGGTTAGTAAGTGCAAGTTCCTTGGATGCTTCCAAGCTTTATGCAGTCCAGGCATTTGCTGGGTAAGTAAAAATATAATTGTGAATTTGTTTTTTGCATCTGCAAATTTGTCTTACAGGACTGTAGTGTTTTTCCTAAGCTTTTTGTTTTAAGAAATTATATTAAAAGGAAGATAGTTTCATTGTGTATGTCTTCCTCTTTTAATATTTTTTATTCTTTATATTTTGAGAAATTAATACAACAATTCTGATGCTGAGGTTAGATAAGAGGGGTTTTTTACCTCTTTGCATATAAAATAAGTATCCTTTGAAGCTGTAGCACAATATTGTCTTCATTCTGGTAGATGTATAGTAATGAAATTCTAGCAATATAATATTGCTCTAGTACTTGAAATTAAAAAGTCAAGTGAAAAAATCTTCCAGGGGCTGACAGTGAATGTGGTAGAAACCTGTACATTTTGTTTTGTCATCTCCAAATGAAGTTATCTTGCATCCAGTTCTAGGGATTCCTTCTTATTTTGAATACTTTCTTACTATTCAGGAAAGGTAAAGAAAAAAAAGCCTTTTTATCAGTTATATCAGTTACCTAATTAAAAGAGGTATAATCCTCTTGCTGGTGCACTCTGTAACTACTTTTCACTATAATTACAATTTATTGCGAAGACAAGGTGATGAGATTAAATTAATCAATCATCTTCTGCTATACAACTGACACTATGAAGATTTTCCTGTTTAGATTCCTATTTTGAGGGGAGGTAGGTGTCACTAAAAGGTAGTTATGTCATTAATTTGCTTAATATTATGCACATGCTTCTATGGAAGGGATACTTAGGGTAATATTTGTACTTATTGCTAAACTTTAAACAAACTTATGAGTAATCTGCAGCTTTTTAATGGTGTAGGTAGTTTCCATACAGTTTGTCATACCTCAAAGTGTTGTATTCCTGCCCTTTGCTCCTAGAACCCTCAGAGCTGCTGTAAGAGTGTGAGGACACATGTGACATTGTGCAGGATCAGTCACCAAATGCAAACCAGAAGAGAAACAATTTAACACCTGTTTATTGTGTAGTTAAGGACAGAATTTTGTAAGCAGACTCTGAATGCAGGTACTGAGAGTCCATAACTGCACCTGTCCCTTAGAAAGCTGCATGTGACTATACTGTTTTGCTTTATGTACTACTTTCCCAAACCAGTTGGTTAATTACAGTTTCTTAACAGATGTAGACCTTTAAAAGGTAATGTGGGATTCCTGTTTTTTGTGGGTTGCACACAAAAAGCAATCTCATAGGTGTACAGACAACTTTTGCCACTGACAAGGACTAAACAGACTGAAACAGCTCTTTTTATGCCCTCTCTTCCATTCACAGGTGAATAAATTCAAATATTGAATCCTCTGAGAATAAGCTGTCTCAATCCCTTGTGCAAACATCCTGTAACCACTGCATAGGACGACTTCAAATGGCTGACAGTAGCTCAATAATAGCTCATGTTTTTAGATTAAACCTTACTTCTATTGCTGACAAAGTTTAGACCTGCTTCACCTTGCTTTGCTGTCCACAGTATCTTTATTCAAGCCTCTGTTTCACTAGGCCTCCCTAAAAGGAGTTATGCAATTTTCATTTAACTTCTCATTCAGGCAAAGAACGCTGTCATTTCAAAGACATTTGTGGCTCTGTTTTAATCACACTTCCCACTCTACTTCTTCGTGCAAAAACTAATGCTAATTCCTAGGATCCCTCAGTCTTTTTACTGCCAGCACAACTGACTGCAGTTAGCTAACTCCTCCTCCCTCTAGCTCTCTCCAAAATGTGATGCCATTTGAAGTGAGGGAGGAGATTGCTTCCCTCACAGCCATTGTTACCGTGCTTTATCTATGCAAAAATACCCCAGCTGACTCTCTTCTGCCTTGCTCTTCCCTCTCTGTCATAGCACAATGCTGTGAACCCACCTCATGCACCAGCACCTCCCAAGTCCATGGCAGGGACAGCAACTCTCCATTCTCTGCAATGATCTTCGCTTCGTTGCATGAAATGAGAGAACAGCCCAAGACAAGAAAGTAAAGGCAAAGACCAAAGACAGCTTTTCTGTGGCTTCTCATGCAACTTCTCTATTAAAAGGCAAAAGCACCACCTTTCCTGGTTTTTCCATGCCAATATCACATAATATCATCTTCATTTTATTTTTCTTCACTGTCTCAAAAATGAGACGCTTTAGAGCTCATTATTTCCATATTTTTAAAAAGTGAAAGTAGGTCAGCTAGAGTCCTCATCATGTATATGAATCCTGGATAGTACTGTTTTACTTTTTCCAGAGACTTGCTCTTGTATTAATTTACTGCTTGCCTAATGAGGAGTCAGAGACTGATAATTTTACCACATGGCCTAATCCCTTCTGAAATTTGCTAATGATACACAGATGGTGCTGCATGTAGATGATTACTCCTTTTCTTCAGTTCTCTATGATAAAAGATATTTTTCTTGAATTCTATGACAAATTCAAATAGATTACTCTTAGAATATTTCCAGAAGCACCAAAAAATAGTCTATATGACAGGCTTTTTTTCCCTTGCATTGAATGATAACTTTCATCAAATTATTATGATTCCACTTCATCATCTTCTATGTCAAGTTATTGTTGGGTTATAATTGGAAGTAGGTAGAAGAATAGAGAATTCAATGTATAACCTACATTAACATGAAAAGTTTTTCCCTTGCTATGTTGTTTCTTAATGATGAGTAAAAGGAGTTCTTACTGAACTTACTCCATTTTAGTCATAGTTTTATGTTACAAAGCAGAATAATAGATGTAAATCCTTTTGCCTCTAAATTGCCTCTATGTGAGCATAAGAATGCCTTATACACAATAAGTTTTATTTACTGCTGATGGAACAGCTCCTGAGTAGCAAAAAGCCCTGAGTTTATTTCTTGGTCTCTGTACATTTACTTTTCACAACCTCAAAAATGTTATTTTATTTCTATCACACTTTTGCTGGGTTAGTAAGTGTGTCTGGAAGCTGCAATTTGGGTCACGTTGATCTTTATGTTATTGGAAAAAAAATTCTAGTATCACAACCCAGCATGGAAAAATGGTTGTGTGAAAATATAAAGGAATTTCATAAACAGATTGTGAATTCTTTTCCCTTTCTCAGAGAATGGTGCAGGTGCATCGGAAGAAAGTGAAAAATTCTTCACTAATTTTAGTTATATCTCTTTTCACACAACTGTAACATGAATAAATAAATTTAGGGCTTTCAGATTATAAACTCTTTGTTGTGAATGTAGTTTTTATATACACAGAAATAGAAATATAAGAACTGAAAAGGGTATTTGAGGCAATGCCAAACAAATGACTATGGAAAGGAAAATACTGGGTCTTGAAAAATCGGATATCTCTGCTTCTCTGAGGATTTCCAAGCATCTCTGAATTAGAACTGACAAGGTACATAGAGATCTTCCAAAACCCTGTGTGGAAAAAGTTCAGGAGGATACCTGTGTTAATTGTTTGGAAGAGATGAAGAGAATGAAGCCAATTTGTTATCCAGATCAATGTGTATTCTTTTAAATTCTGTTAGTGTGTCAGCCTTTCATTATTTGAAGTGGCTCCAAGTGGATCTGTTGTTTCCAAGTCATATGTGAGATCTAACTGGGATTTAATTGTGTGCTCAATGAAAAAGCTCAAACCAGGCAAGAAGAAATAATGATGGCCACCATGGAATTTTTTTAAAATGTGACAAGTTCTGTTTTCCACAGTCACATGGAGTAATATGAAATGTGATTATGTATTTAGCTAGACATTTTTAACTTTGTATCAAATTTAATGCAACAACATTCATTGACATCAATGATGTTCAATATGTAATGTTGGGCTGCATCTCAATTACCAGATATACAAGAATTTATGATGGAAAGCTCTTCTTATAATTTCTAAATCAATGGTAAAAAGTTTTAGGAGGTATTAAGCAACCTTTTAGTTACTCTGCTTTGGGCGAATGCCAGAAGAAAAAGCACCAAGAGCACTCGCACTGGTTTTTCAATTGGAGCACTTGCCTTTAGCTGATAACTGCTAATTTTGATTTTTAACTGTAAATAGAGATATTATAAGCAGTTCTTAAGGATATAGTCTTGTAAGCTCTGTCTTTTTATTTTCTTCCTTGTCTTTCTGTCTTCTGCAGTCGTGGACTGTACGGAATTGACAGCATGCCAGACCTGCGAAGAAAGAAATCCTTTCCCATTGTTCGAGATGTGGTGAGTAACTTCTGAAACTGTTGATTCATTTGCAATTGTGTAAGTCTTTCTTGTAATTAGTATTGTGCATGTGAATGACACCTTGCAACAATTGTTTTATGGAAAAAAGGAGTCTTGAGAGAATGGATTGAGGGCAGTAAAAGTCAATGAGGCAGTTGTTATAATGGACTAGATAAGTCTGAATATCTCATTGGATATTTAGGTATTACTTGTGTAATCAAGTAATGTGCATTTCATGCAGTAATAATCTACTCATTTTCACAAAGATGCTATCTAGTGTTTGGGATACTGTTTCACTTGATTTATTTTGATACTGAAAGAGAGAGAAAGTTCCTTTTAAAAAGCAGCCCTTTTTCACTCTTAATATTTTAAAGATTATGCATATTTTAGGTACAAGGTAAGGGTATCAGGGTTTTTAACAGTCATTGTAAATAAGAATAATTTAAGAAAATAAATTTCCAAGTGGAGAATAATGGCAGTTCCTTTGAGATTTATTCTGACTTCCAGTCTAAACAAGATTAAGTAGAGTCTCTCTGCTCCAAAGAATTTCAAGTGCTATTAACATTTCTCTTTTCCTGAAGTATAGAATTCATAATTCAATAAAATACATATTTAGTATCTGATGATGGTGAGCCCCCAAACCGATTTCTCACTGTAAAGAAGTGATTGGGTGTTAGGCTAAGTGGATGATTACTATTGTTGTCATTAAAAGATCAGCCTTAGCCAATTATTACTCAATGTTTTCTTGTTTTCTGTGTTCAGTTACTCTGTGGTGATCCACCACACTGTCAGCAGTCAAAAAGAGAAAGCACAGCAACCATTTTAGAGTAGAATTCCTTCTGAAATTGATGAAAAGTTGCTGTACAACATAGTAGAGCCTGCATTCATTTAAATCTTTTTGACAGTGGCCACTCCACTATTAGTTGTATTTAACTAGTATAGTCTGTTGTCCTGCTATGACACTTTAATGAATGCTAAATGACACTTTGCTTTATTCTTAATAGTTGGAAGTGCTTACAGAAAGGTATAGCTCAGAATACATTAAGACAGCAAAATAAATGGAAATGAACTTTTTTTATGCTTACTTATGATCGTTTCAGAAAAACAGAAATAGTATTGTTAGAAATGAGTGCTAGACTCTTTTGGTGGTGACTAAAATATAATTTCTTTTTTTTGTTGTTGTGTAATGAAACTGACAAATTAATATTGTTTATAATTTCTTTCCTATCTTGTCTGGATTTTTAAGGCCATGGTAAGTACTTTTATATTTATAAATGTGCTGATTGTAGTAACTGTTATGGATTCCATTAATATCGTGTTTTATTATGACCTTCTATTGGAAAGTTTAAAAATTATTTTATGACCAAGAATTTAACCATAAAGTAAGTAGTGCCTTAAGTGAATGTGTTCTCTGCATTGTGTATACCAGAACTGTTAGAAAAAGTTTATGTTAAAAAGTTATCAGTATATTCTAAATATCTTTTCTGATGATACAAGCACAATATTTAGGTCTCAAGCATGAGACTTCCCCTGTGGTACTGGAAAGTCTTAGATACCAAGAGAAAGAGAAGTTCAGTGTTCCCTACTTTTAAATTGTCTTGTATCAATCAGATATATTTTTCCTTATTTTCCTAGTCCATCTGCACTTCTAGTTTCACTCCCATTATTTTCATGCTTTCAGCATTGTATCTCAATACAATGTTTATCAAAATTCTATATGTTTTCTTGAGATGATATCTCTAACTCCCATTTGTTTCCATGAATTAACATTTTTAAAAATCCAATTTTCAACACAGAAGCTTCTCTTTCACAGAAGTGGTGAAAGAGACCCACAAGGATCAGGTCCAACTGCTGTTTTTGCCTAGAACTATTCCCAAGAGTTACACCCTGTGCCTGGGAGTCCAGATGCTTCTGGAACTCTGTCAGGCTGATGCTGTGAGCACTGCCCTGGGAAGCTGTTCCAATGCCCAACCACCCTTTGGGGGAAGAACCTTTCCCTGATACCCAACCTAACCCCCGTGACAGAGGTTCAGGCCATTCCCCTGTGTCCTGTCAGTGCCCCAGAGAGCAGAGATCAGTGTCTGCCCCTCCCCTTCCCCTCAGGAG
>JAOTQP010000521.1:14507008-14524778 GCA_026413545.1 Cichladusa arquata
CCCAGAGAGCAGAGATCAGTGTCTGCCCCTCCCCTTCCCCTCAGGAGGAAGCTGTACTGCACTGAGGTCTCCCCTCAATCTCCTCCAGGCTGAACAGACCCAGTGCCCTCAGCTGCTCCTCACACAGCTTCACCTCCAGACCCTTCACCCTCTTCACTGCCCTCCTTTGGGTGCTCTCCTCCTCCCAAACTGCTGAGAAGTTTTTGTATGCTAATGCTTTGGAGTCTCTGCTTATTTTAGACTCAGTCATTAGAGAGGATAAGGCAGTCAAAATCCACCTGCAGGAGCAGTTCTCTTTGCTGCAGTCATGGGTCATTATTATACTTGTGGTAGAATATATCTGGTATGGGAGAAAGAGACAGTGCAAAAAGTGATGGTTCAAGTGCAGTAACAATACAGAGAGCATGAACAGATCTCTGTTTACTGTGGAGCCAGGAAAAATAGTCCAGTGCGCTTGCTGATGGAATTGCTGTAATTTCTGCTTTTTTAAAAAAAAAGGTATTCTCTTTTGGATTAGTTGGAGCTTGAGTTGAGGTAAGAACAACTAGGGAGAGAAATATTAATAATTACAGTGGAGGTTAGCAGTTTTAAACTCACAGTGGCCAGATAGGTGTGATTTGCCCAACCATAGCCAAAGGTGGCTCTATTTTACTGTCTGCTTCTGTTAATGCCTGTCATCCTTTTGAATGTTATAAATACTCTAAAAAATTCTTGTGTTTATTCAGTTTAAAGGTGATGTTATACAGTGTAATCACTGTAATCAGGCAAATTTCTTCTTTCGATCAGTCAAGACTGTATTGCTCCCTAGCTTTATTATTTGATTGTAAGAACACACAAGAATAATTTGTGAATCTTTGCTGCTGTTGTAAAGCAGTCTGTTGAAGTGAGCACACCAGATGAAACAACTGCCTGCTTCAGCTAAAATGATAATGCACTGAAACTTTTTTCTGTGTCTCCACAAAAAAAATAAATTATAGAGACTGGAATTCAAATATGGTAATTTAAAGATTCATATAAAAAGAGATTAATTTAAATTGCAGATGTCATATTCTCTGCTTTTTTATGTTGTCAGCTAAATACCTGGACTATTTTTTCTTAATTCTGCTGTCAGCAGTCCATTTTCTTAACTCCTTTAATCATTGATAGGCAAATTCAGTCATATTACTAACAAAAATATTCTTACATTAAGAAGATAAGTCATAAAATACTAAGTATTTGTATATTTGTGAGGGCTATTTAAAGTCTACTAAATGGAAATCATAACAATATCATTATCTTTGAGGCTGAACAGATCATGCTTTTGTATCTGTGCTACAGATATGAAGAAGAAGCAGATGATATTGCAATTATGTCCAGTAATGATTGTGTAGGGGAGCTGAATTGCTTTTTTTTTCCTAAATCTCTTTTTTGGGCTTTATACTGCAGTTCTGTTGAATATTTCAGGATTAGACATCAACATTTTTAATAGAAAAATTGTGGTACATGGCTGAGTAATTTCCCTCAGTACCTTACTTCCTCTCAAGTTATTTTTTCCCCCTTCCTTCCCCCCTCCACCCCAAGAAACGTTACAAATCTGTCTTCCAAAATAATAGAGTTGAAATCCCTAGAGTGATATTCCAGTAGTTGCTCAAAAAGAAACAGTTCTGAAATTGTGCAAGTTTTAAATGCTGTAAACAGTGAAATTTTGTCACATTCACCTCTAGTGGGTAACTTTTACATCAGCGTCTGTAAAGTGATAAAAAATGGTTTGTCTTTAACTTTTTCCCCCCACTTATAGCAGGCTGTAGAGTTTTTTAAAGGAAAAAAGAAAAGATGATCAAGAAAACTGAAACCCTGTGTAAGATCAGAGAAATGAGTATTTCATGGCACCGCCAGCAGTCATGAAGTTACATAGCCTGACTGTTCCTCTGTGCTATTTTAGCTGTACAAGACACAGCTTGCCTATTTTATTGTGATAGAGGACTTTTCTTTTTTCCCTCAACACAATCAATCATTTAACATGTAATTGTAGATTGAGTCAAATTTGCTTTTACTTAGTTACCGTTTTCAGTGTTTTTGCTAGAATGACTTCTAATTATATTAATTTATTTATTTAAGCTGCTAAGGCAAATTCAGAGGTAATAAATTAGACAGTGTAGATACAAGTTATTAGGTAATTTAGAAGGCCTTGAGCATAAAGGAGGGTAATTTATTTTAAATCTTGTGTTAGGGAGTTGCGAAACAAAAATTAAATAGACAATGATCTGCTTTATCATCTTATTGTTTGGGGTTTTTCTAGGCTTTTTGGTTTTGATAATTTTTTTCATATGTTCATAATTCAACACTGCTTAAGTTCTTCATGCTCTGCAGGTCAAATTTTTACCTAAGGAAAGACATAAGGTAGTATCTGGACATGAGTTTGAGAGGGTAAACAAGTAGGAACTGCTGGCAAGTTCTGTGTCCTGTCAAAGGAGAGGGATGAAACACCAAAGGTTCCTGTTGCTCTTCGTATTCTTCTGATGCCCTGACATTTTGGACTTCCTGGAAGTTCCAGCTGATGAGCTGCATTTACCTTTCTTTCTTGCTGCTACTTGAGACAGAGAGGCAGTAGGGGAAGTTTTCTCATGTTCATAACCTGTCACCTTGTTTCCCATAGATAAATCTGGCAGCTTTTTCCCCTTTCTCTTTCCTAAATGTTCACTCCTCCTTGTTTCATTCCATGCTTAAGAAGTGACACTGCTATTTGCTCAGTGCTTCATGCTGTTGAATTATCATTAGCTTCAGTGTTTAGAACAGAAGCATTTTATGTGCTTTCTCTTGTAGTTTGTTCTGACAGTGGTACATAAATGGAAATAATCTTTGTCTTTTTTTTCACCAAAATCCCTGTAAATTTAATCCATCCGACTGTTAAATTTACTGGTTTATCACAAATCCCACTAGATATCACTTTCTTCCAACATGACAAACACTTTATTAAGAACAGCTTAATTATCTGTTTCCTGTTAGGTTTTGTTATTTTATATGGGCACTGTACTGTAATTTTAGACACGTTTCTGTTTAAGAAGCAAAGTGGTAAAGCTCCGTGATTCCAAGGCACCCCTTGGGAGAGCTGGGCTTGAGGGACACGTGACAGGATCAAAATTGCTTCCCCATATTTTTTCTCACAGGAAATAGTATGGTTTATTGACTTACAGTGACAGCATGGAACTTCAGTTCTGCTGGCTCATATTCTTTGGTATTGCTGGAGGACAGAACACAGCAGCACTCACTGCCCTATATTTGAGGTTAATGTTCTTATGCCCTTTGTGCTCCTGTCCTGCCAAGTCGTTCACATTGCTCTATTGCTTGGAATGCCTGGGATTGTGCAATTGATGCCTAAAAGAGTCAAATCTTTTCCTAAGTGTAAGGGACATGAAAACTATAAAACTAGCATGGTGGAGGCAAGTAAATCTACATGGGTACCTGGCAAGATTTGAGAAAAAACCTGTGCTTCAAGAGGGATCAAAGGTCAATGCCTTTAAAGTACATTGTTTTAAAACAAAAAACTCTACTGATTATGAAGGTTGTTTCTTTTCCTCTTAATGACCTAAAAGCATTTTTACTTGCTATTTTTAACTTTGATGTGGGGGTCTTGTAGCATTGGGTTTTGACACAAAAAGCGTGAAAAAACAAAGTCTGAACACTGTTTAATCTTTCCTGTGACTTTGTCAATCTCACTGGCATACACCCATGGAATTTCCCCCATTCACAAAAATAGAATGAAAGGATGGTCACAGAGAAGTAAACAGAATTATTTACTTAATAATAACAGAATGGAGAATCTGGTAGCAAATTAATGGCATAGAGATGGTAAATTGCTGCATTTATAAGAGGGGGAAAAAAAGGAGGGTTCTTTGTAATAGGAGAGAGATGAATCGAATACTACTAAGCCAAGGATGATTTCTCACCCTATAATTGGTTTCACAAGATTAATAATTCTGTGTCAGTCTGCAAGTTTAATTATTATCAAGAGAAACTCATTGAAAATTGGATCAGGAAAGTGAACATTTAAAATTAAAATTGAACAGTCTTATAAATAAATAAATAGAAATCCATTTTAAATATACCAGTGTTTAAAATTATATAATTGGAAGAAATTGGAATTGTCTCTTCATCCAGAGATTAATGATGCAGTTCCTTCGCTGATGTAAGCCTAAATTGCTTTTGGCCTAGTATGCATTTCACAAAAATAAGAATGTCGCATACAAAGTATCATTTAAACTTTTGCTGTAATAGTTCTGTAATGATGGACTGTAGAGGCTCACTTCACAGTTAGATGTAAATCTGCATCCTCACAACAAAGGCAACAACAGACTTATGGTTAGTGGGTGGTATAATTGATCCACACACTGCTAGACTGTGAGGGCAGCAAAGCATGACAAAGCAGATAGTGGATGACAGAAGAACAGAGATAAGGCACAAGTGTACGAACACACTTGGAATTATTTAGAATAAGAGAAAGGAGGAGTGAAAACAACGCTGCAGGTGCAGTCCAGTAATATAACAGTGTTATCTTTGATATTGTGCACAGTGGAATAAATCTCATCTGTTTCTGTCAGGCCAAAAGGATTATTGATAGTAGAAGTGGTATTTAGATTTGAAACATTATTTGTAAAACACAGAGAACTGAGTCCCCCCAGGGTCCTTTCTGATCGTTATACTCACTAGTTAATTCTCAAGGACTCATTTAAATTTCTGGAGTGTTGCAATAAGGAATATAAAATTTCCTTGTTTATTTGTATTAAAATTACTTTTTTTTCGGTCCCTTTGTATGTACCGTACTACAGCAAAAGAGTTCATCTCTGCAACCAAGTGTGTTGTCTTCAGAACCAGAAGTTGTCCATATACCAATAACATCATGTGGCCAAATGAGGACAGCTTGATACAGAGTTCTGGTCTCAGTCTCAAATAGCCAGAGTATTTCTCCATATAGCTATCCATAGTACTGAATTAATATTGCCTTTAAGGAAAATAATACTTTAAGATTTCTTGAGGTCTTTTTATTTAAGTAGCATTTTATATACATACACACCGTTTAAAAATGCTCAATGAGTTACAAAAAATTATCCAGACTGACAACTTGAACCATAAGACTACTGCAAAATGATCTCCCATGTTGCTGCAGGCACAGTCAGTTTCAAATTAGGGCAGGATGCCTATCCTTGTACTACATTAATTTGGTTGGCAAAGCAGAAAAACAGTGACAGCCTGTGGTTTAAAAAACCTGAGTCACAAATCTCTGAATACCAGGTTTTGTATTAGAAATGGCAGTTCAGCAGGGCACTGCTGAAAGGAACAGTAACAATGATGGAAAGTGTACTTCCATTATGTACTGAAACCCTAAAAATTGTAAGCTGCAAACATTAACTGAAAGGTTTTATATCTTCTACAGTTTTGTTTACATCCAGTAGTTTAATCAAGTACTATTTGCCTTCCATTAGATTCAACAGCTGGTGTTACTTGTGTGATTGGTAACTCTTTTACATTTGCCTTAAACAGACACTTGCAGCTCGAAAATCTGGTATTTCCATGGGCATGCTCATGCGGACCTCGATAAACACAGACGAAATGGTAAGTGTTTTCAATGACAGGTTTAAGACTTTTAAGTAACAGAGAAATTTTTGTTTAAAGATCCCTAAAAATTATTTCAGCCTTACACACTCAAAACTGGATGAAATGGAATGCATTCTATTTATTATGTAGGAACTTCCAGGGAACTTGAGCAGAATTTGCTGCCTGATATGACTGAACTCGAAAAAAAGCAATAATTTGAAGAAATACAGGCCCATTTTGTGTTTCTCAAATTGCTAGTGCATACATAACCTTCTAATATACATCCTATTCTGAAGAAAAATGAAGAGTTGAATTTTTCTTACACTGTTCTTAAGGTCCATAGCAGAAGAATGGGAGAACAGAAAATACTGACAGAGTGTTCTGGGGACGGGAACATGTAGGAGAAAATTGACATCCATCAATCTTACCTGGTTTATTGTGAGCTTTCTGTGCTTATATGGTAATCATGAAGTTATGATTTGGTGGTGCTCAGGGATGGATTGCTGAGGTAGAAAACAGCTGGTGTTTGAAATGTTCTTCCAGTAGAAGCAGTAGTTATTTTATTCTGCTATCTCAAAATAGCAACAAAGGTTAATAGAACGGAAAACTATGGGGTCTTAAGGAGCTCAAGGCTGAGGGAAAATTATAGAGGAAGAACTTGTGGCATCCATGTGCTACAAAACAAAGACTTTTCTCAGCTTTGTTATAGTTTGTACCAAAATAGCTGAGTTCAGTAAAAGACCCTAAAATACTCCATGTACTTTACTAAAAGATGTTTACTAAGCAAGCAACATTATATATAAGGATTACTACCTTATATGAAAAAAAAAAAAATACAGCATCATCTATTTATTTGCATGCCTCCTCTCATGTAAAAACTACCAGGCTCTGACTTTGAAGGCCTAAAGTTGCAAGTTTTGGAGATAATATTAATTGCCAACAAAGGCAGGACAAGAAAGAATAATTTGGACTGCACTTACAGATTCTTACATAAATGGTCCTGTTCAGGAGGAAAAAAAAAGTAGCAAATCCCAGTGAACAGCTCACTGCAAACCTGTCTCCAATGCTTGCTGTCAACCAGAGAAAATACTGAACTGTGATTCAGGAGAAATGGAAAGGGAAAATTCATTTGAATGTATTTTTATACCTCTATATTCTTTGGCCTCCATTTGAACTGTGCCATGTGAAAAAACCTGTGTACCAGAAATAGTTATTTCTTAAGAAATCTTGAAATAAAAATGTAAGTCCAAAGGCAGACAGCAAATGTAATTTAGACACATGAAAGTTCATTTGATGAGAAAATGTAAAAAGTTAATTCAGAGTAGATGTGAATGAGAGAAGCCAGTCCTATGTCAGCCCTCACTACACACCCCAAGGGGCAGGGAGTGCTCTTTCACAGACAAATGTAAGGGTACAGCCAGTAACACCTCTTGCAAGATACCTAAAACAAGGGAAAGGCACTACTTTTCTACTTCTCTAGGTAGCCAGCCAAACTTAATAACCTAGGGCATCATTACACTGGGTAGAACAGGATTTGAAAACAAAAAGGACAGGCATTTTCAGGCATAAAAGAATTCTCCAGATACACTCCACAAAATGAAGAAGTGAAATGCAGATGAAGAAATGGAATCACCAATGAAAGTTAAGGAAAAAACATCCCCTTTGGGCAAGTTATTCCTCTGATTAAGGCTTTTCTAGTTTTTACCCTTCCTCAAGTTTTTCTGGAGGGAATATTAGTGACTCTGGTGGGTGTGGGTTATTTGGCTGATTAGATTCAGTATGAAAATTCTTTGAACTAATGCCTTTTATTAAAACTCAAGTGCCACCTACTCAAAAAATTACACCCTGAGGTTAAGGCTTTGAGCTTTGCCACCTGTCACTGCTATCCTTCTGGTACAGCACACTCACGACACAGTGAGTCTGTGTGTTCTCAAGCACAGATTCAAAGACATTTTAAGCAGTGTAATACTTAGACATATGCTTTCAGTTGAGCATGCATTTAATTGCTTTGTTGAACAAAGACAGAGCTGGACATTTTTGAAAATTATACATCAATGACATGGACAAGTATTTCATGTAGTATATGACACAAGTAAATTTTCCTTCAGAGGATTAAGCAGATAACTAAACAATTCTCCTATATATTAGTAGTGCTAAATGTTGCCAAACCAGTTATTAGTTATATTATATTGGAAGTTATTAGTGCCCTGTTGTTATGCTCTGTAATTCACATAACAAAAACATTTAAACAGAGAAGAGTAATAGGAATGAAAGCCTCTACACAGTAAGAGAAATAAAATTCTCCTTGGCAATTTGCTTTATTAACAACAGGGGAAAGAACATGTTCAACAGCAAAAGCAATCTACAAATTGTGTCTTTCAGCTGAAAATTTCATTTACCTTCAAATGTTTATTTTAAGGCCTGTTGAGGGTAAATTTTATTACTTACTGACATTTCAGAAAAATGTAAAAGTTACTGGCAAAATTCAAAAAGTATTTATAATGTGAAAAATATTGAAGCTGAACAGGGTGAAAGGGCAGGATTTGTGCTGAGACTACATGAGCTCGGGAGTGGGAGAGTGTAATCAGTGGCTTGCTTTTATTTGATGAAATTGTATATACACTTGGTATTAGAGGAGCTTGTTGTATATAATCAAAAGTCATTTTGTGCAGTGTATCTAAGACCCTATAGGAAGTATTTAAATTAACAGAATTAATGGTAAGTGGCTACTTAAGATGCCCCAATGAATGTAGTGCTTTTTTTTTAAATTTTATTTCTGCCTCAAAATATAAAAAGATATATATATAAGACTTTGTCTTAATTGAATAACTTAATTCCAACATAACTCTGCTGTTTGAGACAAAACAGTCATGCAGAGTTCTTTTGAAAGTGTAAAGCAAAATGAGTAAATCAGAATTTTGCAAATTATGTGTATCCTTCTATGTATATCCTGATATTTTGTTACATTTTGAGTGTAAACGCCATAGAATTCAGAAACAGTTCACTTGTGTTAAACAATACAGCTGAAGTATTTTTTTTCTTACCCAACAGAAAATACATGTCTTCAAGAAGACCCTGCAGGCTTTGATCTATCCAATATCATCAACTACACCTCATAACTTTGAAATTTGGACAGCTACAACTCCCACATACTGTTATGAATGTGAAGGTCTCCTTTGGGGCATAGCCAGACAAGGCATGAGATGCACTGAGTGTGGTGTCAAATGCCATGACAAGTGCCAAGACCTCCTAAATGCTGACTGTTTGCAGAGTGAGTATTTCGTGACAGCTCAAGTGTTGTATTAATTCACACCTTTTGAATTTGTGTGCATGCTCAGCTGAAATGAGGGACCAGATCACCCAAAATCAGTGAAGGTGTGTTGATGCTCCTCAGTTGAGAAGCTAGCCAGAAGCTTTATGGAAAACCTACTGTTAGTTGTGCTTTTGTCCTTGAAATCTGTCAAATGTCAAATATTTACAAAATAATGCTTGCTAGCATCAGTGCATTATTTACTTTCCACTGCCTGTGGCAATATCTGGAGCAATTTATTACTTCACATAAACCCTCTTTGTTTTATTTAACTCAAAACACAAAAATTGTCAAAGGAAATATTAAAAAAATATTCCTGCTACTTACTGTAGTCATATTGATGTGCTATATAATAGTCAAAAATATGGAACAGTAAGTAGGATCTTGTCCCTTCAAAATAAAACCTGTATGTATAAGGGGGAAAAAAATTATTCAGCAAACCATTTGGCACTAGAAATAAGGCAAAACAACCTTTTCTTTGCTTTTTCCTTTCTCAGCTTGGTTGCAGCCACCATGCATTCTCCTGTGAAAATATAAGAGGTTTATTTAAATAATTCTTAAATTACCAAAAAAAAAAATTATATGAGATTCTAAGCAATAGAAAATCAAGACCTGTAAGTTTTCTGATATTCTGATTTTGGAATGGAATGGGCTTCCATCCTCTGGAGTTATTTAGCACTGTTCACTGTTTATATGTTCCAGAGCTCCTACATGTAGGAAAACTACATAGATATTTCACTCAGTTCTTCCTTCTTTTCACTGTGTTCTCTGTGTGAGGAGCTGTCATGAGGGATGGATGCTCAAGGTTTGTACTGCTCAGGAATTAATTAAAATTTCCCAGAGCAATTGACCCCATGGAGAATAAATCAGTGATGAATTTCTAAATCAAACTTGCTAACTGTGCTTAATTGTGATTCTGCACTGTGGCTGAAACTGGGCTGTTGTCCCCCAACCCATATCACCAGCCCCTCCCCCGCCAAAAAAAATTTAAAAAATTATTCAGAGCACCATGACGCATTTTATGAATTTTTACAGATATATATGGATGATAAGTCTGCAAAAAATAAAGAAGATTGGCAGTCATCTGTGGTATGAACAGTTTGAAAACACTGAACAACTGAGTTTTAAAAGAGCAAAACCTCTAGACAGCAAATTGCAGATAAAATATTTAACATGCCTAAGGGATTCCACTCTTCTCATTAATATGCAGATGTTTCTGAGCATCCTGTCATATATTTTGCAACAGATTAATTGTTCAGTGTTCATAGTATACTGCTTTGAAATTTTCATGTTCCTTGTTTTCCATTGGAAAAATGAATTGACCAATTGCTTAAATCTCTGTTTCTGAGAAAGTTGATGCTAACAGTATCATAAAGTGAAATGTAGTTATTTTTAACATAGTCTTCCTTTTACCCATCTGATAATCTGTAGGATGTACTGGCCTTCAAAACTTTTGTGGTTTATTTTTGTTAATATATAATAATTGTTAATGTAGATTGTTAATGTAGAAATGAATTCACATCTCAAGATCTTTAGGGTCAATATATAAAATTGTTCTAAATTAGATTTAGAAAAAAAACTAATACTTTCATTAGCTCTCTCATCTTCTATAAGATATCCCTTTCTATTGCTAGGTGCAATATTAAATTAGAATTTATTTCAATCATGTTGAGTTTGTATCAGTCCCTAGGGCGAGAGGAGCTTGTTAACTTCCTGTGCAATGTAAGTTACACTATTGTCTTAATTAGTTTGATCAATACTGCATGAAGAGTTGTTGATAGAAGACAGCACTAGAGGTTGTCAGCAGTAGGGGATGTAAAACTAGTTGCATTAAATGAGAATAAAGAGAAAGATATTTACTTAAAGGACGTTGTATTATAACACATATTTCAGTTTTATCTGTGGTCTCTCAAAAATCAGCAAGGTTTCTAACTGGAATATGTTATTGCCATTCAGATTGTGCCCAGGGTTTATCTCAGTTATGTTGTTGCATTTCTACTTTTTAAGGAAGAGCAGAAAATAAGAGAAAATGAAAAAAGTTCCCTCCTGCATCTTCTAAGAATGACCTGTCATAGTTTCCAGGCAGCTCAGCAATCATCTCTTTTGTAATAAAATCACTAGAGAATTTTTTAACTGATATTTTGTTTCATGGTAACACATAATTCTATTTCTACTGATTCGTGATTTTTCAGTCTGGATAATCTTTTATCACTAGAATTTTGGTGTTCCATATTAAAAAAATTACGTACTCTGACCAAGAGATTTTCAAGATTTCTCAAGATTTAGTAGCCATGGAAAACTCCTTGAAGAAGACATATAATTCAGCCTTTTGGCAGTCTGGGGTCACTGGTACCTGCTATTTCAACCCATGGTTTTCCAATCTTATAACATTACACCTTCCCACTTTGCATCTCTCTCTATATAGAGATATCAGTTGCCCTCCAGTGTGCTAAAAAACCTTCAGACACATTGAAAACTGAAGAAAGGAAAGCGTGTAATATTTGGTTTGTAAGACTTCACTGAAATTTTATGCTGAAAGATGACCCTTTCCAGCTCTATAGAGTTGATTATTTCTTCTTTAGCCATTGCAAGCTCAGTGCCTCAACAAAAACACCTTCAAAAAAACATATTGGTGTTTGATGGTATTGTAAAGAAGGAACTCTATGCTTCTTCAGTGTTGAAATGTCTGAATTATAATTATAAGATATTGTTCAAAATTATTTTGTTTTAATTTTACTAACCCTTTTAAGGGAACAATAATACTTTAATCCTCCCAGGATTTGAGGATGGCTAGTTGGATGATGTTTACACAACTTTTTGGAAGAGTGAAGTACTTACTGCTGCTACTGATAATGATGATTCTGACATTCAATGCCACAAGCCCTTGAGTAGTGTTTAATAACATGAGCAAAAGTTCACCAATAGCTATAGCAAGTGGCAGTGTGTCATTGATTATAAATTTTTTAGTATTTTTCTATCTTGCTTTCTATGTTAATTTTGTCAAGAGTTGAAGTAGCATTTTTAGCACTGCAGGAATTTAAATTTTTTGCATCCTACCATTCTGATCATACAAGTCGGATGTTTCTTTTCTCATACTCAACTGCAAAGTTGATTTTTGGGGTTTTTTGAAGAGCATATTGTAGAGAAATTGATTAGAAACTTTTTCCTCTGACAGAAAAAGAACATTTTATAAGGTGAACTTCAGGTTTTTTGAAAGGGCCTCTGAGATCAGTGGCAATTATTAGAGAGAGAAATCTCTCCAGAGCACTTCTGAAAAGAGCCGTGAATCAGGTCTGCAACAACTCGGTCTTCTTAAAATATTTTTTTTTTTCAATTTAAACCAATAAACATTATAGTGATCTTGATGTCTGAGAAAAATTATCTGAGTTTTTCTGCTCGACATGCCACCACAGGCTAATGCAGTCTAGAAGTATTCTCACACAGATAATATCCCTTGATCTCTTCTACCATCCTCATATACTTACTGAAATTATCAGTAATGACCATTTTATTGGAGAGGGGAACCTCTCTGTTCCATACCTGTGATACATTATTTTCTTGGGTAGGCTCTCCTTTCCAAAAAGTCTCCATGGGTGGGGTGTCTATTGACTGAGTTTTGAGATCACAAATTTGTGTTTACTGCTCAGTACACGTTGAGATGTTTCCACAGTACTGATTGGCACTGAATAGTATTGGGTTTAATAAGCAATTTTATGTGTAATACTTAACACTGATGGAAGCTGAATATTAACCCCTCGTGTTGAACTAAATCAACTGATAATTTTAGATATCACAAAGAATATATATGAGTAATTATTCAGGTGAAACAAAGATTTCCTGCAGGTACTGGTGCACCAAGAGTTGACTGGAGACCCTGAAGGAGAAAAAGAGCAAAGTTAATTTTCAATAACAATTGTGACCTTTTCTCTCATTTCAGGAGCAGCTGAGAAAAGTTCCAAACATGGTGCAGAAGACAAAACACAGAATATTATTAGTGCTATGAAGGAAAGAATGAAGATTAGAGAGAAAAATAGACCAGAGGTGTTTGAAGTTATCCAGGAAATGTTTAATATTTCTAAAGAAGATTTTGTACAATATACAAAAGCAGCAAAACAAAGTGTTTTGGATGGAACGTCCAAATGGTCAGCAAAAGTAACTATAACAGGTAATTTTCTTCTGTTCTAAGAGCTCTTTCTTTTCTATTCCCCTGGTTCAGGAGCAAGATTTTCAGGACTGTCTGTTCAATTGTATACTTGATTCATCTACAAACAGTTGAATTTACAGGATGCCAACTGCAAGAGTTGAGTTTCAAGTTGCCATAACCACTTTATATTCTACTTCTCTAGGAAGGAAGACAAGTAAAAACAATGGATACATTATTTTTTCCTTTACCTCCTACCAGTGTCTTCTGTGCTAATGACAAGCTTTTTGCCACCAACTGCAAGAGTTAAAGTTCACCAAAAAAAGTAATTAAAAAAACACTTGAGCTTGCAATTCCAGATCCCATTGGTTTGAAACTTATTATCTATTCACATTGCTTGACTAAGAGTATGTTCCATTTTAATGATGCTGATGTTGCATAATTCTGCTCACTCCAAACATATTCCAGATGGTTTCCAATTGCATTAGCCTGGCTGCTCATGAAGATTTCCAGGTCCTCTGACTTCGACATTTCAGTTTTTGAATTAAAACCTCAGCATAAATGAAGGCTATTCTGAAGGTTGAGAGGTGGTGCATGAAAATCAAAAGAATAATTGTGGAATTTTGGGACTGTCACCAAGCACTAGGGACATATTTAATTCATATGTTTATTTTTAGTTCTACCTCTAAAGGATACTGAAGGCTGTCTTGTGTTCAGGCCAGTAGAATACATACAGTTTAATCCTTGGAGACTTTTGCTAGTCTGTCCTTTAATTCTACTGCATAAATAGGAGACGGATACTTCTAAAAGTATCTTGCCTTCTAAAAGTTTCCCTGTGGATTTAAAGTGAATAGAGAAGACAAAATATGGTATTTCATTCCTAAGAGTGTTTTCAGAAATTAGATGTGTTAAAGAATAGCAGAATTTTACTTCTTTCACTGAAGTCAGCACATACAATTGAACCCACACCAAGAGCTGATCTGCTGAGCAAGGTGCCATTTTTAGGTAATCATTTTTTGAGCATGCCAAGGGAGCTTCATTATCCAAAATGATTGACATTAGAGAATGTTAACTAAATGTTACCACTGAGATAATTTAAATAATATGTGCAAAATAACAAAGCCAAATGCTGCTGAATGGTAAGAGCCAGAGCAAGTGTTTTAGCTGCAGTTCTCTGGCTTTGGTAGGCTGCTCTTTGACAGTTCTGCTCTCTCCTGAGATTTCCACTTTTATGAATTGTGATGGAAAATCAAATTTTACATATTTATATTTGCCACTAAATTCGTATCCATTAACTCTACACCCACTGTCAGAAAGGATAGCAAATACATAAACTGTTGATGATAATTGATCTGAACTGTCACCCTATCTGTGATAGCATAGAAAGTGTTTTAAAAATTCATCTCTGAAGAGAACAAATGACAAATGATAGCCATGCCCCTTATGTTTAGCCACAGGGCATATTTTTTATATTATTATATTATTTATATTATTATATTATTTGGAAATGTTAGTTTGGATCATTGAAGAAATTTTGGATTTATTTATCTATTTATTTATTTATTTATTGGGGGGCAGGGAACTTTAGGGAACTCTCAGACTCAAGACAAATTATACAACATTATATTCATTGCTACTTTGATTAAACCAAAGTTTGAGAAAAGTATTTGAATTATACATGAAAAGTATTTCTTTGATGCTCAGTAGTGAATCTTTATATTTATTACTCTATTAAACTATATTTTAAAATATGGTACAGTCCAGAAGGACAGTCAGACAAACCTTGGCAGCTTCCAGACATTGGGAAAAAATCCAGAAACCTTTTCTTCATGATCCCTCACTTTGAGGCTTTTGTTTCCTGTTGCTGTCGTCACTCTCATTTACTTCTTGGCAATAAAGGTTATGAGGGTTAAAACACATTTTTCTCCTTTTGTTGCAGTTCTTTGTGCTCAGGGCTTACAGGCTAAGGACAAAACTGGCTCAAGTGACCCATATGTTACTGTGCAAGTTGGCAAAAACAAGCGAAGAACAAAAACTATTTTTGGAAACTTGAATCCAGTATGGGATGAAAAATTCTATTTGTAAGTATGGAAAATGCTGTTGATATTTCTTTTTTTTAACCTGCATTTAGGTAATGTAACTCTACCAAGTGAAATATTGACTTAATTTTAAAATATGGTTTTGTATTATGCATATTCATAGCATTATGAAATTAGCAAGATCTGAATGGAGAGAGCATCAAAGTTTATTGTGGCTTTATCTTGTAGTGATCATGCAGCTTATAATTAAGTATGGTTTGGGCTCTGTTAGTGGTCTCTAATTATTCTAATCTTTAAGGGAACTTAAGTAACATTTTTCATACTTCAGCCTTACATACCAAGTATTGTCTTTGGAAATGCTTTCCTATGTGCAGGTACTGACCACGCAAGGTAAATGTGTTTTTATTTGACACTGTGATTCTCCAAGGTGTAACTGGGGAATTTGGTAGTAACTGGTGTGCCCCAGGCTCAGGGCTGGTGTGTTTGTAATGTCCATTCTTTTAAAAGACTGAGTATTGTCTGAAAGTCAGATGTGGAGAGTATGGTATGATGGCATTGCTTAGTTTATTCTCATATTTCTTTCTTCCTATAAAGAGGGAAGAAGTTGTCACTATTCCTATCTACATAAGCTGTGCAAACAATTTCTGCATTTGGACTAGAGCCCTTTTTTCTTCAAGAAGGTGCAATGTCATAACATGACAGGTTACCTTCTTTTTATCTAAGACTTCCCTTGTTTTTGGCCAAAATCCACTACCTTATTGAGGAGGAGGTTATTGTTTCACTAGAGTTTGAAAGAGTTTTGGTCCAAGATGCTGCTTCTATTTGTCTGGAAAAGGTACTAGAGAATCCAGCTGAGTTAAACCATGTATGCCATTCCTTTCACAGTTTCAAACACTTGTATTAGAAATGAATAGGTAATTTAGAGAAAACAGACACCTAGAAACTTTTAGCTTAGGAAACTACAAGCTTCTTCTATCCAGAAAGCATTTTCTTTCTGAGGTAACAGCATTACTCTGGTAACAGTTGAAGTGTCATACCTCATTGAATGGCTTTGAGTGACCAAAAGTAAGAGATTAATTACTTTCTTGCATTTTAATTGTAGGAATTGCTTAATGTCAAAAATTGGCTGAGCAATTCAGCAAATTTTGTAGGAAGTTTGTTGAATGTAGTTTCTCAAAGACATGAGCAGGGCTATAATAAAATCCCTGGAAACTTGAAAATATTCTATTTTTTTTCCCAGCACTAGGTATTACTATCATCTGCTGCCCTAGGAATAATATTTATGCCTCCCTCCAAATCCTTACTACAGCATGAACCTCCTGACTTACTGTTTTGCACTGAATGCATTTTCCAACATTTTTATAGCACATGTGCTTTCTGAAATAATCTCCCTGACTTATTTAATGCTTTGAATTTCAACTGAAAGTATATGAGAATTTCTAAATTGTATTAAATAAACTATAAATGTTTAATCAGAAGATTAAATCTAAAGTGAATCAATATAATTATTCAAAGTACTTAAGAAGTATTGTTTAAATTAGGCTCTATTAGTGGTAATTGATATTTAAATCCTGTTTAAAATCTAATATTGACCATCATTATAACTTTTAAGTGATAAAATGCAGAACTAAGATGTCTCAAAAATCTTACAATCTTATACTTACTATACCAAAACATGTTTTTAAATCTTCCCATCTGTTCCAAAACAAGGACTTGGAAAAAACATTGGCTCCCCACTGTGCATTTGCTCTGTCATAGCACCTGGAGTGAGGGCAGTATTCTAGTTCTTAAAACCACACATAACCCAGATATGATTGCATGGTAACAGTGGGAGAATGTTTCTAACAAAATGTAGTGTGACCCTCTGCTAAATGACCATGGGACACTGGATAGATTTTAACAGGGAACCTCATAAAGCATAACTAAAGTAGAGTTTTTTGATGCACAAGGTAGAGAAGTAAATAGGCCAGCAGATGTTCATTTAGTCAATGTAATATAGATGCCAAGGGCTTTGATCCTTTCTCCTGGCATTATTGGAAATGAGATAACAGAGAAGTTTGGGGGGCTTTTTCAGTGAAACATCAGTGATAGGAGAGTTTCTTTCAATGCCCGAGGAAAGGAAGAGTCCTGCAGCTGTCACCTTCTCTTTCTGGTTGAGTATGGCATGTGATGCAGGAAAAGGAGCTGCATTTTCTTTTTTTATTACTGGAAGATATATTTTGGCTGTATAGTTTTCAGCTTTGTAGAAACCTTTCAATTGATACACTATAATAAAAGTCTACTCTCATTCTTTTCTTGACTATTTTTGACAGTTGCTTACTAAAATACAGAAATCTGTTTTTTCTGACATTGCTGTCTAGGCTAGCACACATCTCCTAATTGCCCTGCTGACTTTGCATATGACCATTCATAAATACCTCAGATACAATTGTATAATACAGAAGTCTTTCAAATAATTGAGTGATTATTTTACGTTATTTATTTTTCCTATTTTGACTGTCACTAAGACAGCATAAAGGCTCTAATAAATATCTTCATTGGATTTATATTGCTACCTTCAAATGAAAACATTTGCTGAAACTGATTTCAGTCATCCAGCTGTAGATGTTCTTTCTTTAGAGTTACTTTAAAACATAGCACTCGCACATCATTTCTTCTGAAATAAATGATTAGTGGATTCATTTAAAAAATATTTACTGTCAGTGGCTA
>JAOTQP010000521.1:14524878-14574236 GCA_026413545.1 Cichladusa arquata
ACTGTCAGTGGCTAAGGGGACTTCATTGAAGTACCTTTCAACTGTTATTTTAGACATTCTTGCAGCTGAACTGACTTTTAAAAAATATGGTCTTCACTGTACCTGAAGATAACATGATTGGATAACTGCTTAAATAGTGCTCCAGTTTCCAGCAATATCTAAAAACAGTTTTGCCAGAATTGCTAAAATAGCTCAAGTATTGCCTCCTAAGCAAGAGTATATAATAGAGAATTATATTACATAAAACCAATTGAGTAATAAACCCACACATTAGTTTACTAGATTCATCCATTCTAAAAATTCTTTAATAATCAGACAAGTTTCTGAGAGACATTCTGCTAATTAAAATAACATGAGGCTGTGTATCTCACAGCCTCAGCCCCAATCAAGAGAGCAGAATGCCTCTAAGAAGCAATTCCAATGATAAATTGTTTGTTCAGTGATAATGTTTTTCAGTTTCAGAGTACAGCGTGCATGGTCTGAGTCTTTTTTTCAAACTGCTGTCAATCCAGATTAATTTTATACAACTCTCTTTTTGTCACAACAGAGTAAAATAATGCAAGAAAAAGCATAATTAGTTTCATTCTACTTTATCAGAAAGCATGGCCTGTGACAACACTGCTAAAGAATTGGGACTGTCCAGACTAGAGAAGAGACAAGTAGTGGAGGTAAGGATGTCTTTAAACACATCCTTTCTCCTACAAAGAGGAAAGGAATAATCTATTTTCCATGCTTACTGTTATAGTAGAACAAGAAGTAATATCTACAAATTACATTTAGAGAGGTTTAAATCAGACTCAGAAAAGGTTTGCCAACAGAGGGGCTAATGAAGTTCTGGAAGAGATACCCTGAGGGACCATGGAACTGTCTGTGAACACCTAAGAACAAAGTGGACATAGCAATGGCATGGCTCTGGTTCTGGCTTGCAGTAATGGCAATAATAATAAACATGAGGGGTAGGAATAGCAATGAGTGGCTTCCTGAACTTACTGAAGATAGGACAGTATCACTTAGTGGATATATTATTATATATAATATAATTTTATAATTTATTTTAACACTGGGTGCAGATCTCTTAGAGGAAATGTACAATCAGGTCATGCCAGTGCATCTAATACTAAATTTATATTGGAGTACTTTTGTAAAGATACTTTATTATTACAGTTTTATTACTCAAGCCATTAGAATAAGCTGGAATTCTATTATTTCATGCCTGTGTGGCATTCTGGAAATGCAGAAGTTGTGTAGTGTCACCAGATTGTTGGTAAATTATTAAAACCATCTCTTATGTCTTGCATCTCTGAATAGACTGCAACTTCTCTAGTTTTCAGAAGCATCAGTACCTTCAATTTTCTGTGTGCTAGAGAATAATTCCTTTCTCATCTTCCTGTATCACAGTTCTGTGAATGCTTTTACTAAGCATATAAAACAGAGTGGCTAGAAGAGGAACACTGAAACTAGCGTATGTTGTGTAGGTTTTAATTCCCTGGGCAGTTTTTCCTGGAGTAAACAAAAGTAGGAATTCCACCCAGAGCTTCTGGACAGATGTTAGCAGTGACTAAAGCAGAACATGCAAGTCATTATGTAGGACTCTTTCTGAGTCTGGGCAGGTAAGTAGGATTATTCAGAGACATTCTGGAACTTTAGCAGTAAATCTCCCTGCAGTCGCACTGCCACAGGGCAGGCCAGGAGGAAATATTTGCTCATCCACTCTTCAGTTTTTAAACACAAATCCATGCATTGTTGAGGTCTTGCACAGGAACATTGGAAATGTAGCAGATCTGACTTTATGCTGAAATTTCGACACAAAGATGAACACGAATTAACACTTTGGTTGTGCCAGGTCTCGCCAGGTTTCACTAACTTAAGATTAAAGGAGAAAAGTATGCTGGGACAACTGAGGATATCAGGCAATAGTACATCGTCCTGACCATGTTAATAAATATTTTTTAGTCAGCTAAGTGTATATCAGAGGGAAATTCATGTTGTTTCAGGAGAATAAAAATATGTTTGTGCTGCAGTAATCAATGACTTTTTATATGCAGCATCTGCCAGAGAATCAAAGAAGGAATAAGATTTCTGCATATCTAAATGCAGTTCAGAACTTTAGCTATGTAAAGCAGTAACTTAGAGCTATGTTTCAGGAGAATTAAATGGTTTCTGTGTTTAGCCTAGTTTCTTAAGGCAGCGATGTTTATTTGATCCATGTCTGTCTTCCTGTATTTTGTATGTCCTTGTCAATAGCTTTTGAATTTTGTGATCAGTCAGAGAAATTTCACAGATTATGTCTGTTGTGTTGTATGAAAATATGTGGTCAGAGACATGAGATCCTAACTGTCCTCAGTATGAGCTCACCCCATAACAGATACCAGGAGTTCACATGAAGGGGTAGTTTATGAAAACCCCAACTATGGGAGAAGATTCAATAAATGATTGTGGTTGGTTGGAAGTCAGGGAAGCCAGTCATAAGACAAAAGGAAGCTGCACTTTATTAGTTTTGCTAATCAAAGAACAATGTGCATTTTAATTACCAGAATAATCTGCAAAGTTAAAATCTGGAATACAGACAGACACAAGGATTTCTGTGATACTGAATAATGTCAGTGTGGCAGAGTAAAAGCTGTGCATGCCATTTTTAGTGTCAGATTGGCCTTGACAGTAATAATACCATTTACAACACTTTACACTTCCAAAGCCCATTACCACCACTAATTAATTCTTAGAATACCCCTGAGGGATACTTCTTGGAAGATAAGTTGGAGTATTTCTGTTTTAACACTGAAAACAGAGACAGATCACTAAGCAGTGATACGCTTGGACTAGAATGAGAGTAAAAACTCTTAATGAGTCATCAAAGTAAGGCCCTGCTGAAGATGAAAATTTGCTGCTATGCTTCAAAGCCATATGTATAGATAAAAAAGATATATAATACATAAATATTTCTGTAGCATTAGTGAACGGATATTAAAAACATACTTTGTATGGATGCACAAGTATAGGATGGATTTAACTGTTGCCAGCTTTGTAGTAGTCAAATGTCTGCAGAAAGTTTTTCACTACCCAAACCTCTGCTGTCAGTGCTGGGATATTCCAGTCAAGTGATCAAAAGCCATCACCAATGAATAGCAAACAGTCCTCATTGTGCCTTATAGGAATAAGCAGTAATAGAGTTGCATTTCTATTTCTGTGCAAGTAAATGCAGGGTGCACCTGGGAGTAAAAATTTTTATCCACTGTGTACTCTGCGGTTTGCCAGTGAAGCCACCTCATGCATCCAGCAGTTTCTCAAATCCACTCAACCCAGGAGGGGTTAGTAAGCCTCTTAAATCTACAAGAAATTTTTTGGAACATGGCATGGTCCCTACTCTTTCTTCTTACCAGGGAATGGAGGTCTTGAAGAACATTAATATATCTTTTTTAAAAAGCAGCTACTTATTTTCCTGGGTTTTTCTGACTGCCTTTCTTTTCTTGCTGGGATGTTGTGCATACTTCTTGGTTTTTAACCAAAGCTTCCTGACACACACTGGAAATATTCTTTAATTTTTTTTTGCTGCTTTTTGTATTATTCCAGACTACTACTTTGGTGGTTTACTGTATGTACTACATGGCATTCCTAAACAAATAAATCTGACCTAATTGTATCTTTCCTAAGATATTTGTTAAATAATAGCATCAAAAAATATGAATTTCAATTAAAAATTTTAGTGAGCAGTTATTGACATTCATAAATACAATCCCTGTGTATATATAATTCAATCAAGTTATTCTCTTTATATGTAGCAATTCTCATAGATATAGCAATTATAGTTTTGTCCCTGGCAGTCTGGGATGGCTTTTACTCTTCTGGATGTTGAGGTTGGTTGTGCTTTGACATTTGTTGCAGCTAAGCAAGTGTGTGGAGATTGAGTTTAATCAATTAGACAGCAGTACAGAGTAATACAGTTTATATATCACTCACATTTTGTGTTTTATTTTGGTTTTTCCAGTGAATGTCATAACTCTACAGACAGAATAAAAGTAAGAGTATGGGATGAAGATGATGATATCAAATCTAGAGTAAAACAGCATTTCAAAAAGGAATCAGATGACTTCCTTGGGCAAACAATCATTGAAGTGAGAACACTGAGTGGAGAAATGGATGTATGGTATAATTTAGGTATGATTCTTAATGATTTTTAAAAACAAATTTAGGTTGAGTCTTACTGTCTTTAACTTTGTGACTTCAAAACATGTAGCTTTGGTACCAATGTATGACTTTCTAGATATTCTATTTTGTGGCCTGCACTATGTGTGAGGAACTAAAAAACATTTTCATTTTCAACAGCAGGACTCCCTGCCTTTAAAATGATTAAACAAGAATGATTTATGAAAGTTCTTCATATGACAGACATGTGTTGTTGGTAGTTGCTAATGTGTTGGTTTTCCACTCTTCAGAAAAGCGAACAGATAAATCGGCTGTCTCTGGTGCCATTAGACTGAAAATCAATGTTGAAATTGAAGGAGAGGAGAAGGTTGCTCCCTATCATGTGCAGTACACCTGTCTACATGAGGTATGTTGGAGAAGTTATAATATACAGTATGGCAATTACTGTTCAGTTGCTGCATGCATAAGGAAAAAAGGGTACAGAACATTAGAACACTGAAACAAATAAGTGCTGCTGCACTTAAGGACATGTTTATTTTAGACTTCCTATTCTCTATTGCTGAGAAAGCATCAGGTTCAGAGGCAAGGGTAGAGCAACCTAAGACCAACAAACAGGTCATTCCTGCCAGGAGGTGTTAGAAAATGAGGTTGAGCCAGATAAACTCTCCCTGTACTGTTTTTTTTTATTTAGAGCTTAGATACATGATTGCTAACATCAGGAATATACAAACATTTCTATATATTTCAGAAGTATACTGTAAAGGATTTCTTTTGTTTTACAGTAATTTATATTTTGGAGAGTGAGAAAAAGGAGAAACACAAATACTATAAAATCTAATGTTCCTTTCATCTAGTTTGCTTTTGTAAACGTTGAAAAAAATCACTGATAAATAGGTGTGTCTTCTGAAAGATTTTCTTTGTAACTGATTTCTGTTCCTTCAAATAGTGATCCATGTAGAAATTCTATTCTGGAAATACAAGTAGTTTCTGAAATCTGATAGATAATACGTGGCTGAAAGTTCACCACTAGCATGTAAATACAAAATCCCATTGTTCACTGTTTGTAAAACCAGCTATTAAGGGAATTTGTGCTGATAGATTTTGTGCTGAAATTGCAACTGTTGGACCTATGAAGTAAATTACAATATTCAAATGCTTTAAGATAATCCAAGAGACAGTTATGGGCTAATTAGCAAAATCATACGTATTTTGAAGTTTTGGGGGCTTTTTTTAAATCACTAAAAATAGAAAATAAAATCTGTTGAATTTTGTGGACACACATAAAGTTGTGGAATTTATGGATACGTATAGAGTCAGGCAAGCTGAGAAGCATTCTATGCCATGGATGTCAGATCCTAGCTTTGCTCCCAAAGGTACTAAACCTTGAGACACACACAACTTGAGAGGCACCTGCAATATTTCTGTTAGCTCCCTGTAACTTCAGGACTTCAATAATGAATTTGAAATTTATTGGTCACAGATACAATTAAAATTGAAACACTCTATAATAAGTATTACAACAACACAATTTCATTCATTAGCAAGGGCATATAAAAGAGAAGTTTCTTCACTGTTTTATGTTGCAGTCTTTCTGTGCCAGTTAACAGACGGGACTTTATATCAAGGAGATGCCATGTGCTGAATCACAAGTCTGCTGACTAGTTTGAGCCAATCTTTGGAAAAATAAACAATTAAAAGTGGACTAATGATTAACATATTGATGACTATATGCAAGATATATTTTCAGAATACTTCTTAAAAGCCAAAACTTCATGTTTGAAACATTTCTTTAGAATCTGTTCCATTACTTGACGGAAGTGAAGTCCAACGGAGTGGTGAAAATCCCTGAAGTGAAGGGTGATGAGGCCTGGAAAGTGTACTTTGATGATGCTGCACAAGAAATTGTGGATGAATTTGCAATGCGCTATGGAATTGAATATATTTATCAAGCTATGACGTAAGTATTATCATGGCTGTGGCTTTCTGCTTTGCTGTCAACAAGGTGATTGAGGGAAGTAACAAATTTCAAGCCTTCATGTTTTCATTTCTCTTCCATTCTTGACTTAAAATTCTGATCATTTTTTGTCCATCTGATTCTCATTGAATTGCTTCTCATCTGCAGTGGCTTTAAGATATAAGCATTTTATAAGCTGTTACTGGTATTACTGCTAATGCATTTCTTAATCCTTATGATACTGATATATAGCACGATTCAGAAAGACTTCTAGTGTTCCAGATGCAACTTCAACAGGGTTTCACAAGCTCTCTACTCTTTTCCAGGGCTACAGAACAACAGCAGTGGCTATAGTGAGCTTCCATAGCATATGTAAATAATTTGTGCAAACAGTTTATAACAGTACTGAGACCTATTACTACATCATCCATTCTGAAGTACCTGTCTGAACACCTTAGAACACAGCACCATGTAGCTCAAGGCCTGGAGACATGAGAGATCTATCATGTATTCTCAATTTATCCAGCAAAAAGTTTGCTGGTGAAAAGGACTATATTCTGCTGGAGCTGTAGAAAAGCTGAGGACTCCAAATGAGTCCTCTAAATAAAAAGTACATAGTTTTTTTTCTTATAGAAACCTGACATTGTGGAATTTTTAATCAGAACATCTTCCATTTTTTTGCATCTCTACCTCCTAAAAAGATGAGTCTTATAATAAGCATGAAGGTACATAAAATCTGAAGTTTTCATTTTATTGCAGAATATAATGGCACCACCTGCTATTGCAATGAACTTGTCTTTCACTTTATGTAGCTCTCTGTGAACTAGTGTATTGTTCATCTAATAGAAGGGCAGGGAATGTATTTTGTACTATACACATTTTTAATCTTCCTTCGAGGAATTTACACAGCATTGCACAGAACAATTAATGAAACTTGAGAGTTCCTCTGTTTTATATTTAAACTGCATGTGGGGGAATTCATGTGTTGACTTTCATGAGTATTTGTGTTTCTGTGTTTAGTTTCTCTGTAGGTCTGTGTGATTGTTAGGTTATCTATTAACTTATCCTGGTATTGTAATTTTATAACTTGATTTAAAATAATATGGCATTTTTGCCAAAATGTTAGTGATAGAGTTGTTCCTGCAGTGTGTATCAAAATTAATTCAAGGTTTGACCAGAAATGAATCATTAAGAGCTATTAATGCCAAAGGAGGGCTGTTATTGGCGATTTGCATGAGAAATAAAGGGCTGATTTAGCATTAGATTTTTCTTAACTATAGCCCCAGTAGTTGATAATCTCAATATATCATGGCTGTAGTTTTTACAACCTTAACTGTAAATTTATTTTAAATTTTCTTTTTCTTCATCTCTTGATGTATTCAAGTACTGCAAAATTTTCCAGAAAATTTTGAAACTGGTTTTAGAAATCCAGTTGATGCAAAAGTCAGCATTGAAAAAATAGCAATACAGCTGATGTGAGTACATTAAATCTTTTTTACTTAAAAGTGGTAGAAATTGACAGGTTATATTTTTCTAAAAAGAAAATGCTTTATTTTTATCTCAGTAAATAACATAGCGTACAGATACTCATGAAAAGTTAATTTAGTCTGCACATCTAACATGGAGCTGGCCAAGTACTCCAACACATTTTTCAGGAGTCCTTACTCAAAAATTCTAACCAAGCCATTTTAAGTTAATTGACCTATTTTGCCTCCTCTTTTTGTTCTTGCTTTCTTCTATACCTTTTCCCCCAAATTTCCTCGATGTTGTTGACTGCAAACCAGGTATCTGAAGGTAGATGTAATAAGAAAGTGAATTCAATATTGGTAGTCACAAAAAATAAAAGCTAAGATTTCCTTGCCCCCATACCCATATCCTTTTATATTTTAAAATGTAGCATGTCAATAATGAGCACTGCCTTTTCGAGGGGATGGCCTCAGCCTGTTTAAGTTAGGAATAAAATCAGTGATGAATGTAATCTCAAGTCATACTTGGAGAAGAACATATATTCATATACATTATTTGCTGATTCATCTGCAGACACGTCTCAGAGCATTCAGACTTCGGGGAGAAGAGTAGTGAAGACACTAAGTCTCTTTGTCATGAGGAATTTTGTTTTGGACTATTATCTGCTGGTTTTATTTCTTTTTATGAGATTACCTTTTTCTTCTGGAACAATTTTAGTGGCTGGAAGAAAATGTACAGCTTCTTGATTTGGAAAATAGAATTATCAGATTGCATTTGGTAACAAAGATCTCCTACTAAAACAAAAGCAATTTTCTACTATACAACATAGAGAGAATTTGAATGTAATCACTTTGCCCAGAGGAATATTGTGTAAGCATTTTTTGCTTGAGAATCTAGATGCAGACTACTTCTACTGCATGTCTCATGATAACATTGGAAATTAAAATGTTTGTGTTTGTAAATGCAAAACTAAGCTTTAATACCCCAGGATGCAGACCCCAGAGAGCATCTGCACTTCATCAGGCTACGTGAGTTTTAGGATGCTGATAATGAGGTGCTCTTTTCGCCTGAATGTTATTTTTAGTGTTCATATTTGTTTTAAGGTTAGTTGTTATTTAAAGTTTCAGTGCCACTTAATGATAGTCAGTCTTGACCCTTTTAACTGTGGCAAGATGGCATATGCTGGAGTAGGAACATATGCCTTTCTGCGTTTCTACACAACATAAACCTGACTAAGCTTCTTTAAATTACCCCTGTCTAAAGTGATTTGGCATCCTGTTCAACTGCAGCAATAAACAATCCCACTTGTCTATCATTTCTGGTTCATGATGGTGGCTTTGTCATCTATGATCCCTTAATAAACCCTGAAGATTTCCTCCTGGCCCTCAGTATTTATTTGTATCTATTCCTTTAGAGCACAGAAATAATGTTTCAAAAATTTGGTCTTGATTTCCTAAATACAGTGAATATGCTCATACTGGAATGTAGGAATCATCCCAGAAGATACCACACAGGTCTGCTCTACTTATTATCCCCAGTGAGACCTTTCTCACCAGGCTTAGAAAGGTAATAAATTCAGGTGTGGTTGCACCTCTTGCTGGAGGCAGAAGTAGCTCCACATTTTTATGAGATAAATGTAGACACTTTTTCCCTATAGAGGCTGACTTAGAACGGGTGTTTTTCTCTCAAGGTATGGATTACAACAGCACAGTTCCTGAGCAAGGAATCTGCTTTAAGTTACCACATGTGGAATTCATGTGAATAAAAAAACAGCCATCAACCCAAACCAAAATACAGCAAAAAGACTGATTCTGTTGCAGTAATTGCAGCTCTTTGAAGTCTTGACTGTATAGGTTACACAATCCACTCTTCTTTCTTATGATTATTTTATTCTTCCACTCCTCATGGAGTCTGTATTAGGAAAAGAAAGGCAAGACAATTACAGCCATTCTTATATGGTTCAGATGAGAAATTTTTTTGCTTTCTGTGATGGATAGCAGCCAGACAGACACTGTTAGCCACACAACTGGTATGTGTAACTCCCAGAAGTGCAAGCATGGCTGGGAGGAAAATAAGTATCACAGAAAATAGGAAGAAAAAGTAGTGAAACAGCACAGTGATCCATCTGGCCTTTATTTTGATTACTGTGGTGATTGATGGCTGTTGATGCTGTAAATTCAATGTCTAGAAGGAATCATACTGGAAATTTATTTACCTACATATATTGAGCCACACTCTGCAGTGAAGAAAAAGTAACTTTTTTCCTGTCATTCATCTTTCTACATAATTTATTTCTCTTTAGAAGGCAAAAATCTGAGCATGTATTGAAACAGTGTTTGACTAGACGATGAAATTGCACATAATATCAGCAACCTGAATTTACTGTGTAATAGAGACAAGTGCCATTAAAGCTCTATTAACATCTTTACTTCTTACTGGCAAGAGTCACCACAGGTAGAACCTAATGATTCTCAATCAGCAACATAGCTCTCATTCCAGCAGGTTAATGAGCACTAACCATGTCATCTTGTTCTCCTGCTAGTTTTCAATTAATGTGGCAGCATTACAGAAAGCACACAGATCGCCCATTAAACTAATTTTTTATTGATAGCATTTGCTTACTGATGAATACAGCACATCAATTAGACTTCTTTCTTCACTACATTATGCTAGCAGAAATATCAGAAGAATCCCAGGCACTGTCTGTTGTTCTGGAAATTGCATAGTAAGAAAGTTGGAGCAAGGAGGCCTGTTTCAGACACCATTGTAGCTTAAGCAGTGCAACCTTGCTCTCTTGCTGTATTGCCCCTGCAGGAAAATAATCTCGAATGATGCCTTGAAGGATGATTTGGGCAGTGGCAAGTTAAGGGTATTTGGCTTAAGTTCAGCAGGAGAGTTCAATTGTCCCTTGTGTTAATTCTTTCCTTGGAAGGCATAGTGCCCAGGTGGTTCAGGCCCAGCACACTGCTCTGCCTTATGCTCCTGAGGAGGAACAGGAGAGAGGAGCCAGAGACTCCAGCTAAGAGGAGCATGTGGCGTAATCAGGACCTTCAGTCATATGGGGACTGATTGGAATTTCTTAATCCTCTTCTGTTTGACTGTACACCCATTTTTACCACCATCTTCTCCTAATCCCCCTCATTCTCTTTCCTATTTGTGTACATTTAGACTTTATCCCTTTATCTCCCTCCTGGCCCTGCCTAATTATAAATCTTGAACTTAGGAATTTATGTTTGCAATGATGATGTTCACTCTCCTCATGGGTCAGATCTTTCATTCATTTGTACCTCTCATGTTTTGTTCTGCTCTAAGTTCTTTGTATGCTACCAGCAGGCATCTCCTGTTTCATTAAACAAGTAACAGTGCTGCTACTTTGCACCTCTGGTTTTGGCTGCTTCAGATGTAATAAACTGATTACCTAAATTTTACTGGCCTGGATTGAAGTGGAACAGTTTCATTTATGGCCTAATTCAAGTCAATGTGAACCCTGAAGCTGCATGAAGAACCTTTCATTAATAATGTAGCGTAAAATAAAAGCCAAACTAAAATGCTGGTTTGAGTTTTCTTGTTGGCAGCAATTAAATCTTCTTCTACTATAGAACTCTGTGACTTTCCATGATCAGTTAGAATTTGCTTTTTGGGCTTTCTTTAATAATTAATGTTTTGCTTAATAGCAATTAAAATAGGTAAGTCATGTTTTTGTGTTTAGGATTAACAGAGTAAGAACTGAATGAGAATCTAATGTGGCCAGTTTGAAAAGATCAGTGTGCAGCAAGTGGCAGTTACATCAAACATGTCTGGATTTTCCTGATATGCAGGAAAATGTACTATGTACTATTTTCCATGAGGTAGCCTGACAGCTATATCATTGGAGTTAGAAAGAAATTATAGTGGGAGAAGAAGTAGATTTCCTGCCATCTTTAGTAACTGCTAGTTTGTTTGAATTGCAGGCACTTTTCCTGTCTCTCTTCTAAATACATGTGCCCTGGTGTTCCAGCAGTTATGAGTACATTGTTGGCCAATATAAATGCTTTCTATGCTCATACAACAGCAGCAACTAATGTATCTGCCTCAGATCGCTTTGCTGCAACTAACTTCGGGGTAAGTACATTTTCTTTTTTAATAGAGTTCTAGTCCTTTCCTTTTCCTAGTATATTCCATATTAGCTTCTACATTTAATTTTTTTTAAGTTGCTCATTTTAAAGAATAAGGGTTGTTGTTAGATTTTGAAGATTTTACGCTGTCTGTAAAATCAATCATCATGAAAGCCGGAGAAGATGCTGCTCAGCTCCTTGTGAGGAGTAGAGGGTAGAAAGCACTGGCACACATTCACAGTACTAAAATCTCCAAAATAGGTTTTTGTTTTATTGCAGTGGGCCTTGCAAATGGCTAACTGCAGTATTGGATGCAATTCCTTTCTTGGGCTGTGCCATCAGTGAACTCCTGTTAGCATAATGGATGTAGCCATAAATGCTGCTCTTCACACAAGTATCCATAATAAAGGACTCTCTCTTATTTTTGCTGAAACTTTTGCTGGTGCTTTGTCCGAGTCCTGGATTTAGGTATCAGGAATTTTAGGAGGAATAGTAACATTTCAGGATGTGGTAATACTTCTTTTGTTACTTCTAAATTTTCTTCCATGTATAAGTATCTCACAGCGTGGACTTCCTAATCTTTGAACATGAAGATAGATAAAGATACATTCACTTCTTATTCTGATTTCTTTCCCCTACTCTCAGAGCAATTGAGAGCAGGAAGGGAGAGCAGTAATTTAAAGATGTTGCCTTCATAGTCTGGTATTACACATGATACAGAGAGTATAAACATAATCTTATGATGAAAAATGCATTTATTCTTTCCTCTTTTTTTTAGGAGGACTTTTATTTGTAGGGCTGATATCAAAGATATTTGATGTAACAGTTTTCATAAAATACCATTTATTGACATAAAAATAAAATATTAATTTTAATTAAAATTTATTAAATACAAATAAAAATTACAAATTACAAATTTTATTTGAAGTAGTGTTAGAGGCACTACTACTCTTCACCAGTATTAAAATAATAGAGGAATTATGAATTTCAGATTTTCAAGACAAAATTATGAAATTATATATTTGGATGAGTAAACCAAGAATTACTTAATATCTTTGTTGAAACAAGTCTTCTCTTTCAATGTTCAAGCTTTATTAGACCTTTGACTTTGATGCAACTTTTGAAATTTAGAATGGTTTTGCTGGATGTTTTAATCCTTTTTTTCCCATTTTTCTAATGATCAGAACTACTTTTGTCCTCAGACTGGGTAGAGATTAAGTCCTTTCTCTGATGTTAATGCCAGTTTGCCTTTGACGCAATTCCAATCCAATTCATAGTTCAACAGATGGATGGAAAAAGAGTAGTAGGCATCACTAATAGAGATTTGGAGCTCTTTTTTCAAACAATTGACTTATAGGCAAAATATTAGATTATTCTTCTCTCCTGGGTCAAAAGGCATTTTTTAGTGAATAGCTGTGCATCATTCTTCAAAAAGAACATCTCACATTCAGGTCCTTAGGCTACAGCTGGGAATGATTTGGCTGACTGAATATTTCAGTAGAGATTTATAACATGACAAAAAAGTTCTGTTTTGATTGATCCCTTAAGGGACCTGTGCCAAATTAACGGGGTTTGGTGTAGGTTAGAACTCCACTGATGAGAGGCAGTGCACGAAGACTCTATTGTCAAATTACTGATCATCACATTTGAGGGAGGGTGCAACCAGTGCATCCTGAGAGCATCAGCTCCTGCTTCTTCCAGAAGTCTCTGCTTTTACACAGGCTGAGTTTTCACAGTTTTGTGCAGTAGACTATGGAATATGTTCTAACATGGTAATTAAAAACTCATTAGTATTACTTGAGAATGGCACAACTCAGCTGGAAGTCTCACACAAAAGACTTTGCCTCCTCCTTCATCTATCAAGATAACAAGTTAATCTTCGCATTTGAAAGGGAAAAATATAATTTCATTGTATTAGTATTACTTAACTTATTCCTACAAAAGCCACTGTTTCAGAAGTATAATTTTCAATTATAGTTTTGCACCAAATTCTGTTGTAAATGAGCATCATTTCTGACTTATTAAAGGAAGGGGGAGGTGCTGCCTTCAAGAGTTTAATCAGTTGTAAGGCAAATACAAGACAGGAAAATGTTTCATTGCAAAATCTTTGTGACCTCACTAATGTATTGCACAGCTGCACAATTTTTAATACATATCACGTATAGAATATTGATAAAAAGGGAAAATAAAGTGAAAGAAGATGCATTGCCTGGCCCTGAAACACAGATATTTCAAACCATCACTTGTATATAAAATAATGGAAAATAAATTGATTTTCAAATAAGTTAAGAGTGGAAATAAGCTTTCTAAAATCCCAGCATTTACAGGAACCTGCAAACTCTAGTGCAACATATTCTTGTTTTCTTCTTACAGAGAGAAAAGTTCATAAAGTTGCTGGATCAATTGCACAATTCTCTGAGGATTGATTTATCCAAATACAGGGTATGTACCATGTATTCTATCTAGAGTCAACATGAGACCCCAAATCCTTTGGAACAAAAATTTAGAGAATTTAAGCTGTTTAACACCACTATTTTTCCAATTTGACAAAAAGAAAAAACTTAGTACTTTCTTTCCAAAAGCTAAGAATGGGTCAAGGGATTAGCACATATTCAAGAAGGAGTAGTATTCAACAGTTTTGATTAAATTGGTCTATAAGGAATCTTAAGTTGATTAGGTTAATTCATCTGGGAATCACCTTCACTGACTCAGGTAGTGCAAAGTGCAGTTACTGCTGTATTTCTGAGAGCCTGACATCTTTGCTACAACTTGCATGCTAAGATCCTGGTAATGCTGAAAGTCTTGTCTCCTTGTTTTTCTGTGTGGCAGGAATTCATCTCATTTCTGCCTCACAGAATCTCCTTTCACTCTGCTCCAAAGCCAGCCTTTCAGGAAAGCAGGCACTGAGCACCTGCAGTTACCATTTGGTTCTGAGCTCCTTCTCTGGTCCACTGGATCATGAAACTTGTGGACAGTACCCAAGTTAGGGTTTCATCACTATGGCTCTCCTTTCAGCTTCTAGAAGTGGCAGCCTCCAAGTCAAGGATTTGTCTGTTCATCTGGCCAGCTCTCCAAAACTGGAGGAGAAAGGGAATATTTAAAGGAACCCCAAGGCATTAGAGGGAGTGGAAGTTGTACATATTCAGTTTCTAAGACCATATCCTTCTTGAAGGATATATGTTCATGCTGAGATGTTTCAATTTTGAAGAATGCTATCCAGATAATTTCATAGCATGAGGCTGATATTTCATTAGTAGGGAGTTATTTAAATAACACTACTTCACATCACTCAACCCAGAGATTATAGCAAAATTTTAATATTATTTCTACATCAATCTTACTACTGCATTTATGCCTACAAGTGATGTATGTGCCATGTAAAACCCATAAATTATTTTCATTAACAACAGTTTCCAGACTTCTTGTAACATTTTTTACTCCATTCACATTTTGGAAATATCACAATATTTTAAATTATTCATATTACAAGTGCAGGAGCATTATCAAAGATGTTCCTACTAATGTCCAAGGGATACTCATCATTAACTACCTCACAGGCAGAATTCGGGTAAAGTGAACATCTCTAATCCTTCCAAGCAGCACCTTATGTTTTCTTAGAGGATTTTTTGATTATTGTTCAAGGATTTTACCCATAACTCTAATTTTGCATGATTCTTCTTTCCCTGATTCACCAGGATAATTTTCCTGCCAGCAATTCTGAAAGACTCCAAGATCTGAAATCCACTGTGGACCTGCTTACCAGCATTACTTTTTTTCGGATGAAGGTATTGTCATTTACTTGCACAAATAAATTTCCTGAAGGAAATAACATATTTACCTTTTAAATTAAAGTCAAGTCACATAAAGCATACTCAGCTGAACTCCTTAGGAGTCATATAGAATAATGGTTTTCTACTGATATAATAAATTCACATGTCAAACAGCAAAATAGATCTGAGAATATTTGCCTTCGTCTCTCCAAAGGTTGAGATCTAAGTGGTCAAGCATGGAAATATTTTTGGAATGGAATGGTTCGCATGAATATTACTGAATGAAAAAAGAGAAACACAAAGCAACCTTTGTCATAATAGCATGTGATTCCATTGCATTAGGCAACTACATAAAGAGAATTAAAATAATCCATTAAGTTTGAATTATTGTATCCTGAAACGGAGTAAAGAGATGAAGCCTTTGCTTTAAATAAATATCTATTTGGCTGATATTCTTATTCCACGGAAAGCACATAATAATATGGTTTAATTATTTCCTAAATAATAAAAAAACTTCTGAAATGTAAACCCTAAGGTGTAAAGATGTAAACTCATGGGCACATATGCCACTTTTATCATATAAACATTTTAATTCAAATAAAACAGTGATAAAATCTACTTGCATGTGTTTTAATGTATCTTTGAATGCAATCCACCTTAACACAGTTTTAATTATTTTTTATCATTGCTTTATTTGAACACTTTTCATCCTGTATAACAGAACTACATTCAACACCTGGATTTGTTGTGCTCAATCTAATTCTGACATTCTCACCTTTATGAAATATTCAATTAGGTCCTGGAATTGCAGAGCCCCCCTCGAGCCAGTACTGTGGTGAAAGACTGTGTAAAAGCCTGCCTGGATTCAACTTATAAATACATTTTTGATAATTGCTATGATCTCTACACCCAATTAGTGGATCAGGTAAAGTCAAAATGAACTTGTTTTGTGCTATTGCTCATTCATTATTGTTAGTTTGCCTTTAGTAAACAGAAAGCCTTCTGGTGCTCCTTCATATCAAAGGACTGAGATTTACATTTTATTTATACATGGAGGACCAACATACCATAAATACACCCATAGAAAGCTATGAGCTCTAAAATGTTTGACATGAGTTTCAAAATGGACACATTAACTCATAATGTAGTCATCAAGTTGGACATGACTGTAAAATTGTCCAGTGGTTTGGGGAAGATGACATTGGATTGATTCCTGTTCACTTAAGATGTGTAACAGGAAAATAGTTATTTAAAATCTAACATTTCACTTCTGTAGCTTTAGAAAAAAACTCTTAATTTGCTGAAGATGATATAATCTTTCCAGCTGTAGATTTTAGCACCTGTGACGTATACTTGGATCCAAGCTTTAGTAACTGCTTTAAGAAAGCAGAGGATAATTCTGAAACATTTCTTAATATTTGTCTATCAGGTTGAATTGTCAATGCAAAATAATTATAGCATTTGTTGTTTTCCAAATGTCATGCAAAATCCTCGAGAATACTTTTTATTTTTTTATATAATATGGTTATTCTATAAGCAATGTTAGAATTAATTACTGTCTTAAAGGAGCAACACTTCTTTATCATATTATCTTCTGTACCTTGTATTTGTTTTCTGGATGGTACACTGAAAAAATTCTGTGACTATTCCAGCCTTGAACAAGGTTAACTAAGTTCTTTGGCAAATGCACTTATTTTTTGTGTATATAATTAATAAGAACACTCATACTAATGATGTAAGGCTTCAAATGAAATTTACTTGAAAGTATATTTCACTTGAATCCAGAATATGAATTTCTATATTTTAGGAAAGGTGATATTTGCTATCAATTCAACATTTCTGAAATGAGAATTTATTTTCTCATGTTGGATTCCTGTTGTGTGAGAAAACTTAACTGTAGCTTTTAATGTAAGAATTTTTTACCAGCACCAATAAGCACTCCCCACTTAGTGCTGATGTGTGTTTATCCTACAACAGATTATATTGTAAGCTGAGTAGAAGTATAAATTAGTGGAAGCAGCAGCTTCAGGCATCACATCTATTTACGTCATAAACTGTTCTGTTTTCTCGCTAACGTTTACTCTGCAGCAATTTGATCTTGTCTGGTAAATATAATATGAAGTGCTGCTAGACTGAGTATTACATAAGTCTGCAGTTTATCAGTAGATTCTACTTCTCAGTAAAAAGCTAAAAGTGATAAAGTCTTACCTCTGCAAAGCGTTGTGACAACTGCAAAAGCTTATCTGTATTCAAAAAATTCACAACTTTTTAATGTGAATCCATACAGTCCTTTAGCCTGTCTATTTTAAAATATAGTTTTAAAGTGCAGGGATATTACAGCTTTTCTGCTTGCCAGAGAAGGTAAAACTTGCTTAAGTAAGGGTTCTCTCCAAATTATATTTGAGGCAGAACAGGCAATGTTGTTATTGTAGTTTTCTCTCACATAACTCTACTTAATGGTGGAGAAATAAGAAGTCCTGAAATAAAAAATTTAAAAGAAAAAAAAAATCCTCAAGTATTCACTCAGCTGGAAAACTGAGTTCACTGTATTTCTGCACCTCTTGAGTTCTCTTTCACAAGATTTCCAGCAGGGGCAGTTTTTTATGGAAACTTTAAGCAGAAAATTGTCTGTACAGTTACAATCACCAAGCACTGCAAGAAACTTCAGTGAAGTGTAAAAATCAAAATTTAAAATAAATAGATTGCATTCAAAATAATTTACTTCTAACATCAAATTACTTCAAGAATCAAACAAAAAAAATCAAGCAACAATCACATATAATCTTAATGCCAGGCAGTAAAACTTTCTTTCACAGAAAGGAGACAATTCTGAGAAATATAGCTGGTCTAGCTTTAATAGAGAGATGAGCAAAATTAATTCAAAAGACTACCTGAATTCTACATCAGCTCTTGAGTTGTAGTAGGAGACTTTGCTCAGCATGATGCTCTTATGGTTTCCTATCAATATATCCAAAAGTACATTTGGTTTTAGGAACACTTAAGTATGCCTGTTTGAACCTATAGCTGGGGAGGCTTTCCAGTGAATCCAGGTGATTGGCTTGTGGTACCACTATTATAATAATGAAGCAGTAAGTAATATTGTAATTAACATTTCATTAGCTTTGTGTCCAAGCCCCTCAGATTAGACCAGATTCCACCTTTAAGCCTTCCTCAGTGCCATTCCCTTGTCTCTGCTCGGCTCCCATCAGGTGAGATCTCCTCCCCTCAGAGGGAGTTCATCCGTGGTTCGGCAGCACAGGAGGTTCATGTTTTAGCTGCACAGCTGAGCTGTGAGTACTGAGAACTGAAATCGATGAGCCCCAAAGCAGCAAGAAATGGTTCCTATGTAGGTCAGCACCTGCTCTCACTCAGGGGAAGGACTGGCAGCTGTGTCCTGCTGAGGCCCCTGTATGCCCAGGGCATGTATCTGTGTGTGACTCACGGTCACCACCTTAGGCAGCTGCTTTTGGCTGCAACCTAAAATTCTTAGAGATGCCTGCCATAGTATTTCTAGAAAATATGCTTCAGGTCTGATTGTGTGGGATCATTTAAGTTTGAGGTGAAAATAGAGCAATGACTGTTAAAATGGAGGGGCTCAAACTGGAGTTTTTGGATATTTGCCATTATAAACAGAAAAAGTAAATCACAAAATATGCTCAGCAGTCTCCAATTCCTCTTTTTATTACTTTCTGCCTTTGTGTCAGGAAGACAATCACCATTAAAAAGCTAATGTCTTGCAGCAAAATATCACCCCTGAGGATATTTCCTGGAGTGAAGCGTTGCAAATGCTAACAGTATGCAAAAATGTCATGCTACAGTTCCACACCAGAATACAAAGAACAGCTGATGGCAAAAACCAATGACTACCACAGAGAGTAGAACATGATAAGTTGACAGTCTTACTGACATGTGTATTGCTGTCCTCATTATTGGAGATAAAGCGCTCTGGTGAAGAACTATCTAGTTTCTCGTGCAGCACATGGTATTTTCTCTTTTTCATTAACAGTTATCTGAGTGAAGTGCTTAGCTGCCCTATGTTAAAAAAAATACCCTGGAGAAGTAGTTTAGAAAGCACTTTGATAGCTTTCTGACTCAATTTACAGATATGTCACTCTTTCTGTTTTCTTGAGAAAACAAATTTTGGAATCCTGGCTGGTGCTCACAGTGACTGAAGTCCCTTCAATAATTCTTTTTGCAGTCTTCTCCACTGAGTGACACCAATGAAATGCATACTGTACCCTTCACAATATCTCAAGAGCTCTTGATCAGTACAAATAATTTCATGACTGATAACACCAATATACTGGAATAGAAACACTGGAGTACTTTATATTTGACACCAGCTCATCAGAATAGGCCTGATATTCTACTGATGTTAGGGACCTTTACTTAAGTCCTTATTCAGCTCTGAATGTTGTCACAGCACAGCTTGGTGCAGATAGGGAGTAGCAAAAAACCATTGACTCTTTCAAGAGCCAGATGTTGCACAGCTGCAGCAGCACAGTGCTCTGCCCTTGCCATTTGTCTCTTGCAGGGGTACAGCACCTTGGGTTGGGTTGGTAATGTACTAAAAACATCCCAGCCCTGGTAATCAGAGCTGTAGATGGATGGGCCTATGCTTTGGGAGCTGGCTTCATTTTGCTTTACTTAGCTGTGAGTCCCTGGTCACTTTTCCGTTTGGGATTTGGGAATCCAAGTCTCATAGTTGTTTTGGAAGGTCTACTTTTTTCTCTTTAGTTTAAATGACAAAAAAAAAAAATTATTAATTTCCTATAGAAATACTGCAAGATTTGAAGCTTGACTGTGATCTATTGTTTTCAAACACATTCATAAGTATGAAGTGGGAAATAAAGTGTGGTAGCAAAAGCTGTTTACTACAGAGAGTCCTATTTTTCAGGCAAGGAAATTTCAGTGCCAAGTAATCCTTCTTGTGAGGCCCTTTGTTATATTTACATATTGCTTTAGTTGCACTGGAAAGGCTCTGACTTCTTCAAATCTGACATGCAAAGGGTACTTAGAGATTTCTCCTTGTGTTGCAGCATTGTGTTTGATGGGCAGCACGTTAACCACAGTAATAGAAAAACATTTGGTAAATTGCCTCAGAACAGAAGGATGCATTTTGTGCTATGGTATTTCCAACCCCACTCAGAGAATTCTCTGTCAGAGGAAGACCAAATCTTACAGATATAATTTCTTCTTAGCAGCTTGTCCAAGAACACTGGTTAGAAAGTCAAAGAGCTTGCAATACGAGAGGGGCTCACTTTGGTCTTCCTCCACCTATTCCCTGCAGAAGCAGAACACTTCTGGGTGGGTGGGTCAGATCAAAACCACAGTACCACTTGCTGGCCACTGCAGAGGAGCTATGCATGTTACACTGAACAGATAGACTAGTTAAACCACCTCCTTTTACATGCCAGTCCTTGAAGAAAATGATTGACAATTCTCAGTGAGAATTGATCCAAAAGAATTCTGTTCCACTTCAGTTGGTACTGGAGAATACATAGAGTAAAGTTGCCTGGAGAAGGTGTGGGTGCCCCATCCCTGGCAGAGAAAAGTGAGAAAAGTGTTCAGTTTGAATGGGACTCTAAGCAACCTGGTCTAGTGGAAGGTGTCCCTGCCCACAGCAGGAAGATGGAAAAAGATATCTTTGATATCACTTCCAACCCAAACCATTCTGTGATTCTGTGATGACTCTTCAAATAGCGTTTCAGCTCAAATAAGTTAACAGTTTAGGAGTCAGTTACTGTGTAACAGCACTGCATGGGGAAATCCCTCACAGGTTTTGAATGCACGTCTGCAAGTGGTTTCTGGCTTTAGGCTCTCTTGAGTAAATTCTGTGAAGCCAAATTTTCATTCTTTTAGATACTAAAAAATAATTTAAAATTATATAAAATTCTAAATATAGTCAGGCATAATATTTGAATGTCTACATATGTGTATATTTTATATTGCAGATTGTATATTTTCTGGTTATTCTACATTAAATAATATTATATGTAATATTATATGAAATATAAGTAATAAATATGCAGTTGAAAATATGGAAGAATTGTTTAAATACTATTTCATTATCTAAGACTAGTCTATAAAATTGCCTTCTGTAGCCTTGTGCTGATCAAGTTGGTTTCCACTCTATCATTATTTATACATAAAATATTGTATTCTGAATCCTAGCTTGGAGCTTGCAGCAGACAGTAATAGATAACTTTCTGATATCATAGAATTCAATTTATCAAAGTCACACAGATAATAATGGGTATTGATGGCACAGAGCATAACAAAATGAAACCAAAGAAAATTAAAGCAGACATTCATCTTACAATCTGGTAAAATCAGTGATGAGAGAAGTTGAAAGCCCTGTGCTTCTCAGACCAGTCTTTACAGATTTGTCTCAGGGTAATATAGATGTAGATTTTAATCTTGCTTCACACTGTGTCTGAGATTGCTTTCTCCACTCTCAACCACTTTTCTAGAGTACAAAATGTTTGTTTGTCAACAGTTTAGCCTTTTTTTTCCCCATTAAACTCAGAAAACTCCTGCTACATATCAAAACACCAGTAATGATTTTGGAGGCTCTATGCTGCATGATCAATTGCTTGCAGATGAATTCAGGTGTCTAGGAAATTGACAGTAAAAGGGAATTGAGCAAAACATGATTCGGTGCAAATAATTTATTTTGACTCATATCCTATGAAAAATTGCTCTCACTGACTTCCTCTTTCTGATTTTGATGTCTTCTATGGCAAAAGATAAGAGTTATCACCTAGTCTGGATTTGCATTAAAAAACCCCACAGAGTCTCCAGTACTTACTGTATTTGTGAACCTTAAGTGAATGAGTTCTCTTTAAAGACACTTTTCTCATAAGATGTTTGCTACCACTCTAGGGTGATCCTAAAGACAAGAAGTACCCAAGTCAATTAATCTGAGAGTATAAAAACCTGTCTTGGTGAGATATCATCTGCTGTTACTGCTTGTTTGATCTGTCAGCAGAAACCCCTTAGGAATATCATTGTTGTGCCTTTGGCCAGTCACTCACTGAGCTTTTAAGTACAAGGCATCTTATGGCATTTTATGGTCCTGGGCATGTGGGCAGCATTACCATCCAAAGTGATGTTACAGGAGGTCAAGATATTTTAAATAGCCTTTCCTATGTGAAAAAGCTCGTGGAAAAGAAAGTGATTCTGATAATTGGCAAACTTTCATTCATATGGTGTTTTGAAAGTTCTCTTGGTTACTGGAAGAGCAGTCTGGGATTTGAGCTTGTTCAGTGCTGTATCTAACAAAAAAAGATGATGGGAAACTTCACAAAATCGTTTATTTTAAAATTAAGAGCCACTAATATCATCAGTATAATTAATCATTTTGTCACCTTTCTATATCAAGAATTTATGTTCCTCTTGACCTTTTCAGTTGTATTTTTAAAAAATTCTCATTATTATCATCCTCTACAATTACAAATGGTATTTAGAGTCTTCTATATCTTCTCACTGTATTTGTGCCAGTTAGGCACTAATTAGGCATATCAGCTATTTAGTTCATGCTGTTACACTGACAGTTTCTTTCAAAGGGGTATAACAAGAGTGAAAAGAAATCTAGATTGAAATCAAGTTTCCACCACGGTTTTACCTCATTACAACAGCACTACACCAAGCCTGCCAGAGCTGGGGAAGCACTGCCAAACACACTGTGTGGTTTTGGGCATTGACCTGTGCAGGAATCCAAGAGCTGGACTCTGCTCCTTGTGGGCCCCTTCCAACTCAGAGTATTCCATCATTCTATAATGCTTCTACAAAGGTGTCTTGTACATAAACCAAATAATAGTGCTGACAATAATAAGGTAAAAAGAGCTTGAATGATTCTGAGCATTTCTAACACACTAGGCAGATTTTAGGATAAAAATGGAAATAACAGCTAGGGATGGGCAGAGTATGCACTTTCTTTTCAGGGCATAAAACTACATCTGTATGTGAGACTTTTTTTTAAAACACCTTCTCTGGGCCATTTGAAAAGGTCATACAGATTTTAAAGAGATTTCTTTTCCAGAGAATTTATGTAGAAAGGACCTCCTTGTGCAGCTATTACTTTGTAAATTAGTTACTTTTTGCTATCTGTGTTAAAGAAGAGAATTTTTTATTCTGTGATTCACATTTATAGCCATGAAAAGCTGTCTCAGCTACATGCCACTTGCTGTGAAATACAGTTCTTGGATAAGATGCTGAGCTACATACAAGGTAGTTTTGTCTTCTACAGCTGCCTTTCAGTTGATTTGATTTAACAAGCTTCTGAGAAAAAAAATGGTCTGTTACACATACATCTTTGATATAGAAGCAAGGCCTTTTTAGTAATAATACCATGTATACCAGGAAAAGCCCTTGTGAGTGACATTAATGCTCTAATGTTCATCTCTGTTTTGAAAAGCTCTCTCATTTGCATACACGGTTGTTAATTTTTGGTGGCACCAGACCCACCTGCTTCTGAGCTTTATTTCTGCTGCTTTAGACACTGAGGTGGTACCCTTTGCAGTTCAACTGAGTATTTAACAGTGTGATTAATAATACTTGTCTAAAATATTCCACAGTGACCACAAAGACAGTTTCAAATAGGTGTTGTTGAAATTCCCTTTCTGCCATTCTAAATGCTATTCATAGATAAAAGTTAATTGAGGTTAAAATAACATTTAATTAATTCACTGTGACACTAATATAGTGTTAGGCATATTCACAAAGATACCAGGTTGATTGAATGGGTCACAGTTGGACTAGGAAAGTGAAGTATGTGTTTAAACTTGCAGGATCACAGACATGTTTGCTTTCTGACTTACTAGCTGAGACCCCTTTCAATCTCACACAGCAGTGTAGAAGAGCATGTGTAGATCTAGCATGTGCAGACATAGCTCTGTGTGTCAGAAATTATTTGTGTATGTGTCCATACAGAATTTAAAATATTTCTTTTCGTATTTGGGTCCCTACAATGAAGTTATTTATTGGACATTGATAAGGAATCTGATCCTTCTGCCAAGCAAAGAAATGCAAAATACTTTTGCCTAGGAAATTATAGGCTAGGGGTTTGTAAATAAAGACTGTAGAGACTGTCTATAAATGCACATTTTAGTGAAATCAAAGAATATAAAATTCTCAATAAAATAAAGGGAAATTCAACTGCTTCTTCATTTAGACTATACATCATAAGCAGCTATTAAGCTGAATACCTTCAGCATACAATTTAAAACAAAACATTAAACACTCCTCGGCATTGATTTTTTTCAGTCTTTATTGTGTTCGGTGTAAAAGTTCTGCCTCAACAAGCGATTCTACCTGTGCTGAGTCCCAGCACAGCAAAGAATTTAATAATGTATCTAATTACAGTGTGAGCATGCACTAGAAACCAAGTCTCTATTGATCTCCTTTGCTGACATGACAATCTTTGCACTATGATTCTTTATATTTGTGCAAGCCAAGTACAGTTTTTCATACATTCTGCTCTGTTGGTTAGCCAGTCTTGGTCCAAAATTTCTAAAGATTCTTAATACTTCACTCTTCCCAATCAAGGAATAATCTATAGGTAGAACTCCTGTAATATTTTCTCTAATAAAAATATATTCAATCTTGTTTTAACAGAGTAAGAAACAAGAAGTTCCTAAAGAAGAACAGGGACCAACAACAAAAAATTTGGATTTCTGGGCACAGCTGATTACTCTAATGGTCACCATTATAGATGAAGATAAAACAGCATATACACCAGTCTTGAACCAGTAAGTAATTACTTTCCTCATAAAAATTAAGAATCATTAAAATAAGGATAAGAAGTACATCTGAATCAGAAGTTGTATTTAAATAAAATCTAGGAGATTTTTATACAGAATGTAGCTCTGACATAGTTTGATAAAAACTTAGTGCTCTGATAATGGAAAGAAAATCTTTTGGTTTAGGAACATTAAAGACATTAAAGGTGGTATATGAGTAATCTCAAAACTTTAAGTAGCAAAATATTCTACAAGTGAGATAAATGGATAGAAGGGAAATGTCAGTGACATTTCAGTGAAGGGAGTTTTCAGTGTGATGGTATTTATGGTATGAGAATATCCTGGCACACATGATGTTCTAATCATGCTGAAACTCTTTCAAGTATGATAGTTAGGCATGTAATTGTAAAAAAAAAAAAGGTGAACTTCACAAAAAACCCTCTGAATTTATAATTGGCTGGCCAGACTGACTTGAAAATGTATAAAGTGGAGAGCAGTATCCTGGAGATGGAACTTGACCTGGCAGAATTGAAGATGTAGCAGATGAGGGAGGTAAAATCAATAACCAAGACAAGTCAAATAACTTCAGCTTGATACATGAGTAGAAAGGAGAGAAACAATTGATAAACACAGAAAAAGAAGGCAGTGCTGGTGTTTGAACATGAAATATATAGAAAGAGTGCAAAGGAGCATGTTTCACATATTACAGCTGGAGGAACAGGCCCTGCACTAATTGAAATGTGGCATGATGAGGCCCTGGGGAAATGTTTTAGCTCTTTTAGCTCTTTGGAGCCATTTTACAGAGACAGTGCAGAAAATCTGGGCATAGTCTGGCTGTGATGACTTAGCAAAAGTTAACATTGAAACCTGCATCTGTATTATGACTAAACAATTCATAGAGGTTTCTGCAGTTGTATTTAATTGAATGCTCTGAAGGGGAGAAGGAGCAATCTGATTTTTTCAGACAAAATAGTGTAGATACTAGAAAGCACTCTGTACATTGAGATGTACTTGTCTGTTGATAAAAGGCACCATTGTATTTATGGCCCCACAGTAAAAGTGACAAAGTAATCTCCTGGAGATTACCAGAACCTGAAAAATATTTCATTGACTTCTGACTCCTTCCTTTACTTGAAATAAATAAAGTATTGTTTCAGTCCTGGATAATAATCATTTCTTTGTTCAATCATCTGTTGCACTGACCTTATTAAGGAATAAGTTCCTACCCTATTGAGGAAATAAAACACTTTTCCTGTTTACTCCATTTTTATGATGTAGTGTTGAGTTTCTCCATAAATGAAAGTTCAGCCTTTTGTCTGACAGGCTGTATTAATAATACAGTCATTGTAAAATATCTAATTGAGACAGATACATGTATGTGATTCATTACAGTCTCTTCATTGAAATTAAACAAGTGTAATAACAGGTTGATTATCCTAAAATTTTTTCTAGCTGTATTTTTATACAAATGGGAGGGAGAAAGTAAAGGCATAAGGAACAGAGTTCTTCTAAGGGGATTAGGAGGTTCCCTAAAGTCCAGATGAGTGATTGTGTAAGATGTGAAAAGAGAAGCAGGAGTGGACGGAATTGGGACAGATTAAGGGAGAGAGCTCGTGTGTCTGACTTCTCTCTGGTTTTTGCTGTTGTTTTGTGAGGGAATAACATGTCTTTTAGAAGTAGGAGACATCAGAAGTAAAAGATTAAGAGCCTGTAGGTGGAAAAAACTTGAAAAACTGTTTATAGTTGCTTTAGATACTTTTTTTTTTTTTAAAGAAAAGCTTCTCCTAACACAAAACCAGCATGTAAAAACTGTTGAGAAAAAAATAAGACAGCTTCTTCCCCCCTGCTTACCCCAGAAAAGAAAATGGGTTAAAATGGATGAATGGGAAATATAAGTTGAATACACAAGAATACTGAATAAATATGACTCCTTATTAGAAATATATGGGCATGCCATGTCTCAGTGCACTATTCAGGCCTGCATCCATTTGAATCCTATTTTAGAAATGAGGTAACTGAAGATCCCCAGGAGAGCACTCTGATAAAAGTTTTCACAATTGTATAATATTGCTCAGAATTCTATTCCTCAACCAGTTTTGGAAACCCTATTTTTATACCTACCTTGGAGGCAAAAATTACACTGTCATGGAGTAGTTTGGACTGTGTGAGGTTATGAATGCAGATGAAACATGACATGATGGCCTCAGCAAGCATTGCAGGCACTGACAGACCAGATCAGACCACCCAGTGGGAGTGTGGGGGCAACCTGCAGCTCTTACATGGCATGAGAAACTCGACAAGTCGGAGGGAAAAACATGGTCTGGTACTAAAATCCTCATTTTAGTAGTTAAACAATGTAAAATGTGTTTGAAGCCTGATTCACAGGCTAATCCAGAGCTTCCTGGCACTTCTAAATATGCATTGTATGTGCTGTGAGAAATTGCTATCAAAATAAAGTATTTATTCTAATGAAAGGAACATCAAATCAAAAACAAAATCTTCAACTCAAATATGCTTCTGTATTTTAGAAGATCTGAAGATCTCTTACTAAGATCTAAACTTAGGGTCTCTGCACTTTTTTTTTTTTTTTTTTTGACACATATGCTCAGGACAGTCAAGTTGTCACTGTAGTATAAATTTAAGAAACAAGACAGTTCCTGTGGGATTTTTAAATTTGCTCTTTACTGATCATTGCAATGTTAGGATCTGTTTTCTCTGTGTTCACATTGTGTTCCACACAGGACTAACACATGAAATCTGCAGGAGCAGATTTCTTCATGCTTCAGGAGCTAAGATGTTTAATAACTCTGAAAAGTTTGGGATAGTAACTTATATTGTAGAAACAGCATAATTGTAGCCTACATGTCAGTGTGTTATGAAACATAGGTCAGTGGAAGAAAAACTTATGGAAGGAAGTGAAAAAATCAGAGTACACTATATCATGAGTTGGACTGTGTCAGCCTAACTTCAGAATGTTTCTTTCATGACTGAAAGTGTCTGGTAGTTTTGTGTCATGATCAGTGATATTCCCCATTATCAATTACATTTTATTCTGTGGAAGCACATGAATATCACTTCTTTCATTGAACTTGTGAACTTATTCTGTGTAACAAAGCTGTTCTCATTCTTTCACCATACCCACTGCAGCTTCTCATGTAACACTGGCAGACCAGATTAGTTATATAGACTATATACAGTATCTGTCTTGCCCATTATGAAAATGGGAAAGAAAGAGTGTTAAAAATAAAACTTTGGATAGATGAGGACAGAGCAGAAAATGTAAGAATAAATGAGGTCTTTGGTCACAGTTTAAATAGAATAGATATTTTCCAAAATCAAATAGAACCTTTGTCTGAAGGGTAAGTGAAGCAGTGGCCATGGCCAGCACTCCACAGATGGTGTGATCTATGCTGTTGCTGCATGCACAGCACAAAACTGAGTGTATTCACCCCCTAGGACTGCTGACATTTAGCACCTGGATGAGACTGAAGGCACCAAACATGGAAAATTAGTTATTCTGAGAAAGTGCATCTGAGGTTCAGAGGCTTTGATATTCTCTAGACGTAGCAGACTGAAGATTTGGCAGCACAAATTAAGAAAAAGCATTTTTAATTGTCATGATAGATTTTCTCACTTTACGGTTGAACTAGAGACATGCAAGACTGCCTGGGATAAATGCTTTGGGGGGTTTTATATGTTTTGCTTATACCTTGATTCTTTTCACTTTGTTTTAAGCCAATTTCAATTTCATTCCATTGGTCTGTGGTTTCATATATAGCCCTTTGTTAGAACTAGCCAATAAGAATCACTTTCACTAAATTTTTGCTTAATTAAAATCAATGGAGAGAAGATGTCTTGTATATGCAATTTAATATTTTTGGAAATACAGGGATATAGTCGTGTATGGGCAACATAACTCTTCTGGATAAACTGAGATTTTATATAGTTCCAAGAATTACATAGAAATTGGGAAAATTATGGCCTATGGGGGTCAGAAATAACTGTAGCAAGAGCAAGCTAAATGACTGACCGAGCACTCTGCTGGTTGTCCTTTTGCTTCACTGAGGAATGTGAAAATACATGGCTTTTACAAAGATTAGAAAATGTAATGTGTAGAGATTTTCATGGGAAATTTCGCTGATATTTTGCTCCTTAAGGATCAAAATTTGAAGCAGATTTTAAAAGTTTTCTTACCTAAAAATAAGGTGATAAAATACAAATAATTCAAAATACCATACTAAAGCATAGATGATTTAGTATTAAACCTTTGGTTATCCCTTCTCTTTAATAAGACAGCTGCTTCTGTTACTATTTATCTTTAGCATGTGGAATGTGTTGTATGCTTCTGTTGTGCATTAGCTATGTCAGCTTCTCATATATAGCAAATTGCAAGGATGGCTCTGGTATTTCCCTCATGCCCATGACTGACAGCTGTGCAATGCCCACCAGTCTGTTAGAAGTATAAAACCTGCCATCAGTTTTAGACTTCACCTAACTGAAGCCAGGTGGGATGTGTTGAACTAATTTAACCAACATTGATAATTGCAGTTTGTGTGTGCATGTGCTCACACAAATTAAAATGTACAAACAAATCTATTTATCACTAATCAAACAAGTGCATTTTTATCAGACCCAGCCTTGCCTTATAGCCAGCCTTGCAGTATGCTTAAAAGACAGTGTCAATATTAAATCAGCTGTTAAATACTCCCTCAGAGCAATACTGTCAAAGTTCAAGTCTGGTGCTAAGAGAGAACTCAGAGTGGACTGGAGGGAAAGAAATTAAGACAGCTGAAATCCATTTCAGCTTTTGAACAGAAATTAATTTTGTGTTAACAGAATTAATACGAAGTTCTTTAACTGAGCAGTCATTAGCATATAGAGGGCTCAGTAAACTGAGCTACTGCTTCCTATTAAAGTGGCAGAGCTAATGAGCTGTTTAAGTACTTTTCCTTTGCTGATGTGATCAGGGTCAAACAGGTCTCTATAATGAATACATTAGTTAGATCATACTGCTACCACTTTAAAGTTGCACATAATTCTCATTCTTTCTATATCAGCAAGACCCTTAAAAATTCTTACAATTTTACAGAAATTATTACAGAATATTTCTGAATTTGATTGGTGCTTTGCTAAAAGGTCAAAATACTTTGGATCTAATTCTCTGCTAGTATATAGTGTAATAACCTCAACACAAAAGCCACACAGCTCTGTGTATTTCCTCATTAATAGATCCCTTTTCTATCTATTCCTGGTGAACTGTGGATGTATTTGTGTGGCTCTCACTGTCCCCCTGTGCTATAAACAACTGCTTTGCCCCACAGGGAGATTCTGTGTTCTGCTTTCTGCTCTTATCTGCCTGACCTGCCTGGCTCTGCCTCTGTGTCTTGAGAATGGCTCATATTAATGTCAATTCCACACCTGCATTAAAGACAGGCCTTTTTTTAAGACAAAAAATGTGACATAAAACATGGTGTTGATCACTAAAATGCCAGCTTTTGCTAGTTGCCAGCAGTGAAAATGGTAAATCAAAGATTAAGGTCTTTCTTTTGCATTGAATAAGAAGCAGTTGGGACCTATGAAAAATCTGAGTAAAAATACTTAATTGATAACAGCAGAAAGTATCTAAAAAGGACTGTTTCTCAAAGATGACACAAAGCATGAGACCAAAACAAAAATTTTGAATCAAAATCTGCATTTCACTACTTATTATATTTTTTATTATTTTATCCATACATAATTCAAGGTGGAAGTCTTCAGTGAATTGGATTCTACGAGTATATAAACCAATATAGCTTCACAGAGAGCTTCACTTTTTTCCAGTGTCACAAGGGAATTAAGGAAAACCTGTGACTGCTAAACTTCTGAACCAGCTGTTTCATGTTCTTCATAAGCCATCTGATTTGTCTAAAGTTGAGAAATCATCTGCAAGATAGATGAATGTTTCTTGATTTAAAATGTCACATAAGGGAAGTTTTTATTTCAAGGTTGGATGGTTTATATAATTGTGACTAAACAAAATATGATAAGTGCATGCTAGGAGAATTATTTTGTGGAAATATTTGCCTTTTTGCTGTGCAGCTGTAAGCATCATTCCTAGCAGGTGAACTGATCTAATGTGATTAATTACAGGTTCCCTCAAGAGCTGAACATGGGAAAAATCAGTGCTGAAATCATGTGGACTCTGTTTGCACAGGACATGAAATATGCTCTGGAAGGTAATTAGAACAAACTATTAAACAAACTAGTGAGTTCACTAATACTGATTTCCACTGCAAGTAATACCTGGCATCAGATTTCTATGTGTGATTAGAGCTCTCTGGTGCACTTGTTTAAGATGCTTCTTAAGTTAGTGAAAAAGAAGAGTTATAAGGAATCAAATCATTGCACTGTGAATATATGAAGTTATTTGTGAAAGAAGAACACAACAGAATTTTGACTTGAAATGCTGCTTCTTGGATCAGATAAAAATATTCAGTGTCCAAAGAGACACACATGTGCTTGCTAGAGAGCATTGTAGACACTCCAATTTTTCTCACTAGCTGAAAATTGCTAACTTGCCCATAAGGAACATTTGCAGAATGAAATTATGGAGAAAGCACACGCTTATAATTAAATCTTTTCGTGTTCAAAAGGCAGGATGTATTCATTCTAGTTCCAGCAGAATCAAATGCAGTTTCATTTTCTCTCTTAAGATATTGTGGTTAACCATTGTTAAAATATGTGGGTTTTTTCTATATAGCAGATTGTCTCCAACTAATGGCTTCAAACACATGATAAAATATGGTTATTGCAGCAAACCAAGTAAAAATACCTGCATGAAACTGGCATTGTTTTTAGTCAAGTCTGCTACTAACTACAGAGGAAGTCTGAAAAGGGAGAGAAAAAATGTATAAGGTTAGATAAAAAAGCAATGCAATTCAGCTGGCATAAAGGATTAAAAAAAACAAATATCTGAAGGTACAGTTCTATATTATTCTCTCCAGAATGTCTAATGTGATAATATCAATGCAGTGGTGCTTTGAAGACATGGCAGATTTTAATGATGATAAAGAGAAAAGATGAGTGGCTAGAATGGCTATGGTGGAAGAACTGTTCTGTTCATCTGCTGCTGTGCTACTTTATTTTGTTATTTGTGTTCTTTGAATGTGGAACTTCCACACTAAGCACAGAAGAGGAAAAAGAGGAGAAAGGAAGGAAGGTAATTAAAATATGTACAACAACAACGGAAGTCATGAGACGTCTTAGATGTGGGTAGGAGAAGAGATGCTCAAACTATTGTTTCAAAGTGCTGTTCTGTAGTCATGTCTGAGAAGGGATGTCAGGCAGGAGACCATCCTTTAAGAGTGATCAGTGAAGGAAAAGCTTCCAAGAGCTGAGAAACATGAAGACCAAGTGAAAGCCACCGTTTTAGATTAAAGCATATTCCTGCTCTCACCAGTGAAACAGCCTTCTATCTGGAGAGGCTGTCAGTCAGGAACAGCTATTAGAAAACTGCTGTTCAGTAACTCAGTGTTGTGATTCCCTTACAGATAGCACAGATTACTGAGGATTTCTAATAGCCACCAATTTCCATGACTTCATAACCTTGGGGGTGAAGTTATACTCTGCACACAGACATCCCTGAGCACCCAGAGCTTGTAGTGCTTTGGCCATTGAACTATAAACATTCTGCACTGCAACAAAATAAATCACAAAACCTCACTCTATTTGTTCACTGGAGCACACTGATCACTCAAAAGGCAGCTTCAGATCAAGCTGTGCTTTGTTTCTTGGTTGTAAAGAATAGAACAAGAAACTCATAAGAAATAATTAATTACACAATATATAAAGTGTGGATGTTTGGACTGAATCAGGACTTTAAAACAAATATTAATGTTAATATTAATCCTTATTCTGCAGAGAGAGCTGTAGAAGGCATTTGACTTTTTGTGTTTCAGATCAGTCCCTAAATATGGTCTCATTTCTGTGTTGCTGTGGATACTGACTTTCTGAGGAGAGGAAATGCCATTGTTGGCATTAGGAATTCTAAGCTGCTCCCAGAATCATTAGTGAAACAGTTCCTGCATATAAATAACAATTAAAGAAAATTGAGATTAATATAAGTTATTATTTTTAGATTAGTATAAATTATTATAAATGTACACCATTTCACCTTCTATTATTTCATTTTTAAACATGAACTTCAATAAATCTAGTCACAAAATATAGATCAGTATGTTGATCCTCTACCCAGCTTTCCTGGGATTTGGATTATTTATTCTTTCCATAGATATTCTGCGAACTGGGTTTAACTCTGTTGTTGCTGGCAATAATATTTTTTTCTTTAAATTCCATAAGATTAGAAGTAAGCTCTTAAATATGTTCACAGTTGGTCCTCCTGGTTTTAATGGAGTTCATTAAAATGCATTGCATTCTGCTATGCCACTCTCGCCTTCCAAGTTATTAACATAGGCTACCATCTGTTCATACCTGTGTCCAGGGCTGTGATTGCAATCTTTCCCTACTCCAATTTAGTATTAATCTCCTGAAGCAGCATCTTTTGTGTTACCAAGTTGATTCCTTTCTGCATCCAATCAAGAAGCAATGAACTGGTCCAGCATTGTTTGCAAAAGGATTGTTCATGTGATAAAAAAGATTAGATTAGCTCATCCGAGATCCTGTTTCTGGTTTTAGCCACTTTGTGTATTCACAAATACATCCAGCCACATCCATCAGCTTAGATTCAGGATAAAGGAAGACACTCCAGCAAACACTGGAGCTTCCACTTGCCATTCCTTTTCCCTTTCTCCTGAGCACAGCTCAGAATGGCTGTTCAGGCTCTCTCCTCTCCCTGTACAGCTGAATCCCTCCCTGCTCAGGGGGTGTGTGCACTGCAGATCTGCTGCTCTCCAGCAGTGCCCTCTGCCCTTCTCCTCTTGTAGAACACCCCAGCAGCCCTGTGAGGGGCACCAGCTGGCACCACACACCCTCTGCCTTCTCTTCTCCCTTGGTCCTTGCCGGACACTCCAGCGAGGAGGCTGCTGCTGTGGCTGGAGAAGCCAGAGGGGACAGCAGCTGCCATGGCAGTGGCCTTTGGCTAAAGAAGAGCAAAGCCATGTCTACTCTGAGTACCAAGGCAGTACATTGGCCTTGGGGGAACAACTCAGTTTTTTGGTTCAGGTCTGCACAGCTGCCAAGATCAGGGCTACGCTGTGCCAAGCTGACATGCCTTGGAAACAAAACTGGACTAAAATCTGGTATTGAGTTCATAATTTCATTCTGGATTTTCTTCCAATTTGAGTTAATTAAAATGTTTAGCCTTTGCATAGTGTTAAATTTTTTAGGCAAACTTTAACAAATTGAGTTCACACCAGTTATATTTCTTTTTTCTGGTCTAATGGATTATTTTCATGTATAGATTTTGCATTAAGAAGGTATCACATGTTTCTCTTTGAGACTTGTCTTCATTAGATTTGGTCTCTTTGGGGTGTTTTACTTCTTTGCAGGTTATTTGTGAAGCATCAGTGGTTTGCATGATACATTATAGATTGTTGTTTGGGATTTAGTTTACACAAACATCTGATCTTATATGGTGGTAATATTTTTGTACTGTCTGATCCCCCAATTATTCCATATTTATGCTGAAAACAAATGAGAACAGAGAGAGAATTTTACCAGCAGTGCATAAGATTTGTTACTGACTTCAAATGGTAGAAAATCTTTTCCTTTACAAGTATGAAGATGCAAAGGTTAAAAGATGATGAGAGAGTAATAAGCTGAAATTAGACATGCAATTGTATATTATCTTTTTTTTTAATTCTTTATCCTCAGAAATATCTTTTTTCAGTTCTTTCAGAACTCTAACTTTTGAATGGGTCAGATCAAATATCTGAAACTATCCAGTCTGTTAGAAAGAGAACATCCTAATTGCTGTTATTATGATAATCTAATTCTGGTAGTGGCCAGAAGTCAGGACCAGAATTAGGCCAGAAAGTAGTTGGCTGCTGTGTAAATACAGCAACAGGCAGTCTCCATCCTGCAGAGCTAAGATTCTAAAGGCCTTATAAAAATGGGAAAAGGAGATAGTCATTCCACCATTTTATGCATTTAATGTAGGTTTGCTTTTCAAGTTTGCTGTTGTCTTCAGTGCTTAAGATACTATTTTCCTGTTTCTGACAGATACTTCTTCCATAATAGAAACTGATAAAGTGATTTGAAAGAGAAGAGGCAGGTCTGGGAGTTGATGCTGAGCACAGAGACAGCACGGAAAAAAGCCAAAAAGGCTAATGCTGCCCAGAGAAAGGTCACGCCATTTGGTGGCAGATTTCAAGTCTATTTTCACTCCAAATTCTAATTTACAAAGTTCCCCTTAAGATGGAATATAGTCTTGGTTTAGAGGGAGGCTGCAGAGGTGAAGAAGGTGAGACTGAGGTTTTGTACGGGACAAGAAGGCAGCTCCATAAGAAAGCAGGATGTCACCACTGTGAAAATATAAAACCTTTTTATTTTAGTTGGTCTCATTTCTGCATTGACACTTTTCAACAAATGCATTCCATGCTTATCTTTTCAGACACCTGAGGAATTAAGAGTCCTCTGTGGCAACCCAGAGTGTGTAAAGGCAAAATCAAGGAGATTGCAGTTGGAGTTAAACCTGCCTTTGGCAGATAAGATAGAATGTTGCCATGATTAGAGGAAAAGGGGAGTTAGAAATGTTCTTTATTCACCATAACAGACAAGGATGTTAGTAACAGCAGGTTTACTCTGTACATCCTGAGGGGCTCAGCTTTGTGAGCATGAGAATCCACCTGTCAAGGGCAAGGCAGAGCTCTCCAGGCTTGCCTAAAAAGCACCATAACCATGCCAAATGGCACTATTTTGTTGGAGTTAATTAGACCCAGTAATTAAGACAGATGAAGTGAATAAATCTTCTCCCAGGGGCTGAGTTAATACTTCTTCATGGCTTCATATTGTGCTGTAGCAATGTGTCATCTTGCTTGGAACTACCTCAGAGATCTCTGGTATGGCACAACCTTGCAACTGGGACTGCTATATCTATAATTTCCTTGTTCTCTATCCCATTTTCTTGGATTTGACACATTGAACCATCATCAGAACGACGAGCAGTACTGCAGTACAAGTCCACAGTACTCAGTAAGTTCCAACTTCTCTATGTCTGACTGTAGGTGTATTCATGGTGCCAGATTTACTAGAAAAAATGTAGTGCATCAGTGAATGCCTGGCTTCATTGCTCAGTCTTAAACTTGTCACTCAATACTAGCAATGTATATTGTCCTATGTATTTAATAATGATAGCTCTGTCCTTATTTATTCTTTTTCTAATCAATGACTATTACTCTTGTAATAGTACTTGAACTCTTGTTCTTAAACAATATCGTTAGCTCTTGCTCAGGCAATCACTTACTATAAAAAAATTGTGTATAAACCTTTCCTGAACATTGCCTAATTGTGACAAAGGCAATTTTTTGTTAGTGAGCTTACACTGGTACCACCATGATGGAAGGTTATGAGTGCAAATAGTGCTTTAAATAAACCCTGCATTGATTAATAGTTACAGGTTATTTATAGCTCACATGGCCCTGCCCTTTCCACAGATGAGTGAGTTGAAGGGAGAAGTGTTCTGTTCAGCTGGATGGATTGTGTATCACCTGTAGCAGCAGGGGCAGGCAAGACCTCCTCCAGAGTTTGTAGGTTTCTCAACCCAGAAGAATATTTTGCTGCTTCTTTCTTCCTGTCCTTGATTACAGTTCTTTACCACTAATATGATACCACTTTATTCCATCTCATGTTTTTACAAAAGTTAGACTTATGTCTTTTGTCTGAACTAATTTTATGGCTGGGGAAGAAAAAAAAAATCCCAAACAAACAAAACCTCTAAGCAAAAATGTGACTTTGTCCCCTCAGACAGTCCCTTGAAGGACCTGCATTGTTTAGTGCAGCTCTGCATCTGCTGATTGGGGAAAACTTTCATCCTTTTGTTTTCTTGAGGGGTTTCTTCCCCCTATCTCTGTCAGAGTTGAGCTGCATGATTCTCACACAGCAGCAGTGGAATGTAGGTGCTGCATCTCTTCCTGCATTCTGTGAGCTAATCCCAAATGAATCCCCTAATATTTTGGACTTTTTTCATTGAGAAACAGTAACTAATAACAGCTTTCTGGAAAAGAAATACCTTTCTTTATCAACTAGAATAAAATATTTGAGTTAAAATTAAAAATAACAAGCAACCTCTGCTATCTTTAATCTTGCCCATTTTTACTTAAAACTTTCCTCACACAGTAGCTGTTCTTCACCTGGTCTCTGTTTTCTTAGTCTTTTACTTTCAGGACTTTTTTACTTATGGAGATTCACTTGTGTCTTTTTCTCTGCAGAATCTGAGGTCAATTTTCTCTTATGGGCAAGTGCATTAGTTTGAAACTGAACATTTTATACTGCTTCCCCCCACCCAGGAGAATGGGATAAATTTGTTAACACTGCTTGTTTCCACATTATCTTTTAATAAGCCTTAAGTGCAATTTGCTGGGTAAGAATTAGAGAACACCTCTCTGGTTTTGCCTTTGCAGGCAGAGCCAGATAGAACACAAGTAATTTTTTAAGTGCAGCCTCACATTTGTCTTCCTGCCAGATTCTTCCTGGTTTGTACTTCATTCTACTAATTGCCTGTAAAATGCAAGCATGCCTATTTGATAAGGTTTTATGCTCACTTTGCATACTAGTGATGAGGTAAAAAGCAGAGAATCAGGTCTTCATGAAAGGACACTTTTTTTTTTTTAATTAAGCAATAAGTAAATGGAATAAACGTTAAATAAAAATTACATTGAAGATGCAAAGCTGAGTATTCAGTAGTTAAGTTCCAATGCTATTGAAGTGCTCTTTGTTACCTTTATTCTGTTTTCCTTACCAGATTCAAGCATTATACTATCAAATCACAAAAATATGGAATGGTTTGGGTTCAAGGGGACCATAAAGATCATCCAGTTCCAACCCCCCATGCCATGGGCAGGGGTGCCACCCACTAGACCAGGTTGCTTAGGGCCCATTCCAGCCTGGCTTGAGTACTTTCAGAGATGGGGCATATATTCTCTCTTTTTTTGCAATTTTTATACATGTTAGAGTTTTAAGAAAGTTTAATCAACATTAAATTGAATTCCTATATTAGTATTACTTTTCTTCTTTTATTACATTTATTACTTTCATTACTTTCTTTTTTTATTACTTTGAATAGATGTTGAAATGTCAGTATGAAGTATTTGAAATTTCAGTCATATTCTTCAGAACACAGGCTTTAATTATCATAATAGATCTCATATCAGACAAGGTGGACTATTTCGACTGCTCATTCATAGTTTCCATTTCCTTACACATTCCGTGGCCAATAAATATACAAAGAATTCCACCAACACTAAAAAAAAGCACACTTCAGGTTATTTCACACATTGGAAGCAAGTGCTTGTTTCCTTTTGTATTCAATAGTAGCCATGTGTATCCAAAGTCAGAATTTTATCTCCAAATATTTGCTCTTTGAATATTATCTATTTAGTATCATGGTATGTAAATTTCAGCCTGATACGATATTGAAGGGTGAAATTTAGACTCAAGTTGATTTCATTCATTTACTTGCATTCCTGGCATTTTTCTTTTCTTGGCAGCAAGCAAAACAGCAAGTTTATGCATAATCAAGCTGCACATCTTGCATTGCCCTTTTGGTGATAACCCAACCACTTTTCTGGAACATTTGTAGAAGTATTTGGCTTTGGAAATAGTGATTAATTCATGAGACTAATAGGAGTAATAAGGACTACAAAGCAGTAAAAAAAGCAACTGAGTAATGTTAATAAGATATCAAAGTTAATTTGCCTAAGTAATCTGAAACATTTAGGCAATGCAACACAGTGGGTAAAAAATGGCAAATGCAATGTTTAGAGTAGAAGATAGAGTAGTTTGGATCAGGCTCATACATCTCTCATAATTTTATATATTGCCTCTCTTAAGTAGTATATGACACTGGTATTTGATACCCTTGAAGTTCCCATGTTACCTCCCTCAGCTCTGTACAGCTCTGCCTTTTCCAACACCAAGCAGGCGACCCTGAACTCTCCTGCACCTGCTGTGAAATGTCAGGCAAAGCAGAGCACTGAGCAAATGGCCTCTTGCTTTGAGAGCTTCTCATTGAATGTAAAGGGAATGTCACATCAGCTTTTACAGCGCACTGCATTAAGCCAGGGATTGATTAGCCTCTTCCACTGCAGGTAAGAAGACAAAAAAAGAACAGTGAATCCATTTTTCCCCACCATTCAGAATAAGAGTCTGTCTTCCTTCCCTGGTCTCTGTCACAGAATCACAGAATTGCTAGGGCTGTAGAGCACCTGTGGAGATCATCCAGTCTAACCCCCTGTGAAGGCAGGGTCACCTGGAGCAGGTGACAACAGGAATGCATCCAGAGAGGGAGGCTCCATGACCTGCCTGGGCAGCTGCTCCAGTGCTCTGCTACACTCAAGGGAAAGTTCTTCTGCACTCTGAGATGAAACTTCTTGTGTTTTAGTTTATGGCCATTTCTTCTTTCTTGTTGCTGGGCACCACCACAAAGTCTGGGACCATCCTCTCAGTGCCCTCCTTAGAGAGATTTCTATGCATTAACGAGATCCCCCTGAGTCTTTTCTCCTCCACACTAAAGAGGCCCAGCTCCCCTCCTAAGTCTGTCTTCATAAGAGAGATGCTCCAGACCCCTGATCATCTTTGTGGCCTCCACTGGACCCTCTCCAGTAGCTCCTCTGTCCAGGGAGGAAATATGACTCCATAGTAAGGACATCTTTGAAGAAGACCTACACCGCCTGTCTTAATTTATGTATGTTGCCTTAACAAGTGTACTTGGTCTCTTTTTTCTTCAGTTTCCATTTTCACAGTTTCATAACCCCACAGAGATGTTCCAGGTGCAGTCTATTGTATTTGTGAACCATCCAAAGATGAAAATTTCCAAGTAAAAGCAGAGAAAAGATTGACTGTATAGAAGTCTTTTGTGAAAGATACAATATATATTTTAAAGGAAGATTAGAGGGGGGTTAGAGATAAATGTAATCCTAAAAGGAAGTAATGACAGAAGTTTTTCAGGTTTTGGTTTGTTATATTCATCTTGACACAAAGAGCCCTTTCAGAAAGGTCAGTAGTATTTCACATTATAAAAATCAATGTAAATTATACATAATTATCAATTAGTTGTGTTCTACTTTCTATTTCAGTTAATAACCAGCGACTTTCATTGCCTTTAGCAAAGTACAAGAATCCTGGGACAAGATTCTAGTAGAATGTAATGTTTTCTTCTAAATCAGTGATGGACTTGGGAGTTCGATTTTTTCTTCATTTGTGGCCTGTACGCTGTTACAGTCACACAGTCAGAGGCTTCAGGTTTCTTTCAGCAGTAGAGGGATTAAATCTAGAGCACAATAAGCTTAATGCCCACATTAAAAGAGGTTGTGCCACAGCATCTGCTGCTGCATTGTGGGGAAATTGCACTGGGATGAAATGCATTGAACATTACTGGGATCAAGTGCATTGAACATTAACTTCTGCTTTTATCCAAAACATTAGTGCATCATTTGGTGTAACATTTCCACAGTGATTCAGAGGGAGGAATACCAATTCATGCTCTGCCTATATCATTCCTTACCAGGGCTTTTCTTCCTCTAGCTGTACTCAGTTTTGTGTTCCCAATTACTCTGCCCAATTATATGACTGCAAGTTTGGAAATAGCAGGTTTTCTGAAACAGCAGTTCTGGAAGAAATAGATAGCAGCTGGTAGTCTCTAGAAAGATTGGTAGGTAATTATTGCAAATAATATGGAATTATGTCACAATGGTTGAAAATAACAGCTGAGTTTTGATGGGAAAATTTGCAGCTAATCCACACACAAATCCCATATGCTTAGTCTCAACCATTTCTGTTTAATAAACTGTAGAGCAATAGAATGTATTGTCAGTCAAACCAGCTGGTTGTGATGTAATTAATTTGCTACACATAAATATTCTTTATAGTAGTTTTTAATCCCAGAAACATTATCTACAAAGCCTGAAAACTGGGCACTTTTTTTTAGATAAATATATTTATGTGTATGTAGCCAATTTGCTCATTTTTTACAGACTATTTTCCTTGAAGTTCTTGTTCATAAAGATTTGAAATATGTTTTAAAACCATCGTATTAGAATCCTTCAAGCAGCTTAACTATATATTTTTACAAAAAAAATACTGGCTTGAAAACTGCTGTAGAAAAAAATTGCTCTGAGTTTTTGTACCCAAATAAGGAAAATCAGAGTTGAACAAAGTATCAATTTGATTATCTGAATATTTAACATGTTCATCTTTTATGAAGGTTGTTAGATTACCCTTTTTTCCTTTTTTAGCAACTAATACATATCAAAAATTACATGGAAACTCAGAGTGATGTTATTACCTCAAGGTTAAAATGAAAAAAGGATTCTGTAGTGAACAAGATTCTATTCCAGTTTGTGAAGTGACATTGTCGTTAGTGTCATGTAGATATCTCTGCTTAGTAAGTCATCATTATGACTTTTATTTGTTGCTTTAAGAAAATATTCTCAGCTTTCTTCAGCAATTGCTGGAAAAATGAGCAAAAAATCAAACATGATTCAAGTACTGTTATTTGGTCAAGGCCTGTGAGGAAAGTACCTTGGATTCTAATCCTTCCTATTATGTTTCTTTATAATTTGCTCTCTAAAAGAACTGCTGCCTGCAATTAAATTACATGCCAGACACACCAGGTCTGTGCTGATTTCATCACACACCAAGTTCTTTTGCATATATTAATGCATTCCCTGTAACAGCTCTTAAAAACAATCTCCCCTCATTCTAGGTCATACAAATAACATTGGAGCAGATTTTATTTTTTTCTTTCAGTGCTGTTGCTTACTGCTTCTTAAGGAGGTTCCCATCTCTGTGATTTGTACCAGTGAGATGGAACAATTCCATAAGTTTTACTGTGGCTGCAGTTAGTGTCTGCTGCTGCAGGCCTGTGGAAGCACATGTGCATTACAGCCTCACCCCTAAGGAGATATTCCCCCCCAGCCCAAGTGGCACCAACCATGTAAAAAAGTTACACTTACTGGAACTGCAGCTAAAGTGCCCCATACACACAACTAAAATTTAGAGATGTTGGAGTTTACAAGTATCTTATCAGCATTTTTTCACTGGTGCATGACACAGTATATACAGTATGCCAGCATGGGAACTGAACATGACCTCTTCATGAAAAGTGTTAGATGAGTAGATTCTTATAAAAATATGATGCTGCACTGCAAGGAATGTGCCAGAAAAGGAGCAGCACAAAATAAAAAACATTATCAACATTAGGTTTGCTATACTGGAGATTTCCTTACCTAGAATCATTTATGAGAATGTTCAGGTATTTCTGTTATCATCTCTCCAGAGAGCACATTTGCACACAACTGGCAGGTTTAGTTCCAGACTGACTCAGTAATATAATCATTTTGCAAAGCAAGGGTGGACTTTTTAAAAAAGAGTTATATTGTGCAGCTACTACATCTGTCCTCCAGAAAGCCAAAAATGGATATACCTGTATAGGGAAACATGGCTTTCCCTCCAGGAAAATAGACACAGATCTCCAAAATGCCTCCAGGTATACTGTGAAGGCTCACATTTATATTAGCTTGTGCAAGACTTTCAGAAATTAAGGAAGCAATCTATTGGTCCTAATCTAAATTCAGAACACCTACAGTGATGTTGCTGCACTTTGTAACCAAAATCCATGGTTACCATGGATAAACCCATCTATTATCCAGTTAAAATTGTCATTGCTGACTCATATGGGCACCTGTTTGCTCCATTCTTTGGTTTGTATGAACTGGAGAGGTAAAATGCATGGATACTAAATTACTTCATAGGTCATGGGAAATGTTTGCTGATATTCTCATACATTAATATCAGGAATTCTGGATGCATTTTTCACTTGTATGTAACTAGAAATAATATCCTGGGAGACTCTTTAAATATTCTCTACAAGGCATAACAGCCTGCAGAAAAAAAGTTCAATTATTCATGAATTACTTTTGTGCTCATCTTTAATGTGTTATAAATCTTAACCTTAGAAAATATCAGTGAATGGTATGTGTAAGTTGTACCCTCCTGGACAAGTTTCCCAATTAGCAGCAATAGCTCATTTCTGAAATTGAAATAAGCATTTCCTTGGTTTGTGATACTATAGCAAACATTCTCAAGGTACATTGTATAATCTAACAACCCATTTATGCAAAACTTGAACGAATAAAAAGTGCTATTCATTTCAGAAATTCCACTCCTTTGGGATGCAACCTAGGATAGATTTTTAACAATGACTTAAGTAGTAGATGTGCAGTGAATTTCATAGCAATAACATAATTATTCTCAGTGAAAAACTGGTCCACCTTGTAAGAATATCTTTTATAGAGAAAAGGTTTTGTCATCTAGCTTTCTGTAATAGTTTGTGAAAAACCTGCTACCTGAAAAAAAACATTCCTCAGAGCCATGAGAGAAGGCAAAAATCTTTCTCTCTGTGGTCCTGTTTAATGCTAGTTTAACAATGATACTGTGCTGGGGAGAGTTCGTAGTACTCTCAAGTAGCATGAAGATGAATAAATTTAATATTTAGATAGAAACTGATTTAGTGATTTTTCTTGAGTTTGATGGAAAGGCAGTGAAGGTGAAAATGTTAGTGCAATGCTAAAAAGGCAATAAAAGCCCAGAGGGACACTTCATAAGCTGATTTGCACAGAACTTAGTAACTCGCTGCATAATAAAATTCATCTGAAACACTTGTCAGATGGCATGGTGTACTACTGGAGTGCTGATTTGGCATAATAATAAAACTAAATATTTCCTTCTAATGTACCTGGCTAGATCTGAGAACACAGAATGTGTCATTCACAGTGTATTCTCACTGACAGAGAATCCAATGTATTCAAGTGTATGACAGAGGATGGGATGCTCCTGCTGTTACAGAAAATTAGGTTCCCATCCAAATATGTGAGATTTGTATAATGCTGTGTTGCAAAGCAAGCAGAAGTAAGAAGCAAAAAGGAGGTTTGAAACTGGTAAGTTCTTAATACATAATATTTACACAAGAACATCATTCTTGCTGAGCACCTGTATTAGGTCATTTTTTAAGGGAGCTGGGAAAAGAAATTACTCTTTTGCTTTGGGAAAAATATGCAAGTGACATGGCACCTCAAACAAATGAGATCTGTGGAGATTTTAGGAAGCTGTGAGCAGTAAACAAAGATGTGATTATTCTGCCCAAAACTTGTGGATCCCTAGTTTCATGCTGAGGGAGAAGGAAATGAAATATTTGAGCAAGGATAAAGTGCCTGTTAGCTAAAGGAGAGAAGGAATGGAGCTGTCCAGGTCTGCAGAGCATAGCATGCAAGCTAAAACAAGGAACAAAAGTCCTGGAAGAAAGATGGACATTTGTTCCAAACAAATTAAATCAGACTTCAAAGATGCAGAAAATGGTTACAGGTGGCTCCATGACTTCTGCCACCCACCTCTGTCTGTATATTCAGTATGTGGAAAACAGGAGGACACTGAGAAGGTGAAGTCCATTTGAAAAATTTCAAAAACACTTTATTAAACCATCTTTTCTACTTGTGCCATAAATCACATGGTTGTAGAGCTATGGTGTTTTCTCCTCTTTCTTTTCCTTAGCTCTGATGAATGCAGGTTTCACAGATTCATGTAGGACTGGCACTTACAGCTGTTAATCTGGCTACTACTCAACTATGGCTGTCTTTTCTAGCTTGACACTCAAAAGCTTCTTAGCTATTTTGTAACAGCAATAGAAGGATCTAAAGAATGGGAAGTCAGCAAATTTGTGGGTTTTTCACACTGCAGTGAAGAGAGGGGAGAAGTCTAATTTGTGGTTTGGTCTTTGGTTTGTTTTGTTTTTCCTAAGGGTACTCAGATCCTAAAAATTTAAACTGTGGATATTACTACCTCTAGAAAAATCAAATCAATTATGCTTTAAAATGCAAGTCCTGTATTATTATGTCACTGGTGCACTGAGGCACAAGGATGTTGTTTACTGTTAGAATGCTATTGAGTGCTTTTATTTCCTCTCCTTCTATTACAGAACATGAAAAGCAGCGATTATGCAAAAGCACAGATTATATGAATTTGCACTTCAAAGTGAAATGGTTTTATAATGAATATGTGCGAGAACTCTCTGCTTTCAAGGATGCAGTGCCTGAATACTCTCTGTAAGTGGTGTTTCAGGAAGGCTTCTGAGTCTGGGCTTCGTGCAAGGTTTATTTTGGTCAAATATTTATACTGAGGTTTGTGCAAGGTCTCAAGATGTGTAGCCCAACTACTTTTTGCACTTCCTTCTCTTTAATTCTTCATTCCGTCAAGTGAAATAGTCAAGGTGTTAAATGTGCAGTTAGCTGTTTCATAGGTTTCTACAGATGTTTAACTCCAGCTCTTCAGAGATGACAAAATTCTTTGGTCAGAAAATGCCTGAGGAAAGTATGAGATGTAGGAACAGTAGCACTATTAGTTGTAGGTTTTTACATTTGTTTTATAACCAAATTTGGATAAAGCTGTAATGCTAACAGCATATACTACTGAAATAATTCTTACTGGATCAGGTTAATACTCAGCTACTGGTTTTGTTTTCACCTTTCCCCCTGCAATAAATATATTCAGTCCTGTCCTTGTATATGAGTTATCCTTAATCTTCTGCAGGTCTCCTGGTTTGCTGAGATGGTTTGAGGTCTGCTATTACTTTAATTTTTTATTCAATAAAAGAAAGAAAAGTAAAACACAATTTATTTTTACTAAAACAAAGATATATACAAGTTATTTCATGTACAAATAAAAAATAAATGTTACCAAAGAGTCAATATTGATAGAAGGCATATACTTGCCATGCTTCACTGGTAGAGAATTGGCTACTGCTAATTTTACATCATCAGGGTACTCCAGTGAGAGTATTGTGAAACTGAAGCCTGAAAAGCCTTTTGATAGCTGCAGCATATTAGTGACAAAAAATATTCCATGGTTGTTGGAATCTTTAGCAATTAGAACAGATATGAAAACACAAGGTGCCAAACTTCTGGGTAGTATGGTGTCTCTCCTTTGGGATCTTCATGAACTCTACCTACTTTACTTTTCAAAATTGCTTTTAATTTTCAGGTGGTTTGAACCATTTGTCATACAGTGGCTGGATGAAAATGAAGATGTCTCAATGGAATTTCTTCATGGAGCACTGGAAAGAGACAAAAAAGATGGGGTGAGCCTTTACTTGTTAAAGAAAAGAATAAATAAAGTATTAAGACATATATTATTACAAAACCAGAAGTGCATTTGGTACCACAACCTCCTTCTTAGAATTCAGGAGATAACAGCTTTTGGAAGATACCTTATAGAGAAATTCCTGTTCTAATTCCCTTTAATTCCCTCTGCCTAAATCCCCACAGAATTTATTCTATGCTGTCATTTCATTGACCTATGAGGTGATAATGATGTCATGAATGAAAATTCTGGGTTTATTTTTAAGAAGTTCAAAAGTATCAGAAAAGTGAAAAGACACATTTCTTAGTATTACCAGGAAGACTTTTCTTTTCTTTACTACTTTTTATGACTCTAGGAGGAATTTCAAGTATAAGAATCAATAAATACATTTTTGATCTCTGAACAAATATTAACATTTGAATGTTTCTCTCTAGTTTCAGCAAACATCAGATCATGCCCTCTTCTCTTGTTCTGTGGTTGATGTCTTCACACAGCTCAATCAAAGCTTTGAGATTATTAGGAAATTGGAGTGTCCTAATCCAGAAGCACTATCTCATTTAATGAGAAGATTTGCAAAGGTAAATTAAAGTCAATGCATCTCAACTAAGCTTCAGAGAGCATGACACTGTGTTGCCATGTACTTAAAAGCTAAGTGATTCCAATGCTTTTTTGGAATCAGTGTTTTCTATCTGATTGGGATCCTCAGAAATACATGCTGTCTGTGACTTAAGGCTGGGCTTTGTCTACTTTATCAAAATGGTTTACCAGTTTGAGAAGTTTGTCCTCTCTGAGATGTCACATTTATGTATTTTATGCATATATGTATGCATCAATTTTATCTTGCTGGTTGCAGCAAGAACTGGTTGCAGTTCCAATTGGAGTGGATCCATTCAGTGAAATGCAGTTAACTAATTAGGCAGTGCAAGTGAAGGATAAAATCAAGGTATGGCAATAAAGTATTTTTGTTTGAAGTCCTGAGGTGGTAGTTATTCACCTGCTGCTTGATAAACTCAACTCTGCCAGATTTCTATTTGGATAGTTACATTTCCTCACAAGCTCTGAATTTCCATTATAGTCCTGCTGGCTTTAGAAGAGTTCACATTTACATTTAATTCTTTTCTGTCATTGCAACAATTCTCCATTTGCAGAGTTCTTATTTACATGATTATTGTAAGGTAACTCATCTTGCCAGGCTTTGAACAGTGCTCCTTTTGTCTTATATTTCCATTATATTTCTAGTCTACATATTGTCACCCTGGAGGATTTTTCGAGCTTGCTACTGTTCCATTAATTATGTAGTACATTGCAAGAAGTAGAGTTCCCAGTGCTTCTCAAAAACAGTGCTGCTAAAATTAAACTATCTTTGCTAGAAGATTGCTTTACATTAAGAACTACCCACCATCTGCTGTGCAGGGATTTGACAATGTGCTCACAGGATTGTTTATATTATATCTAAAAAGTTTAATATACTATGTGTGTAAGCACCTGTAAAACCTATCATTTATACAAACCTCTTCTTTTATTATTTTTGGTTTACATTATGAAATTCACCATTATAAAGAGTCTTCTCCTCTTTTAGACTATCAACAAAGTACTTGTTCAGTATGCTGCAATTATTTCAAGTTACTTCAGCTCCTATTGTGATAAAGAAAATGTGGTGAGTAAGAAGCTGTGACTTTTTTCTGCCTCAGAAATTATCTTTAAGTGACTTACTGTACTTTTTGAAAATGTAATCACTTCTTTATACGAAGAAAACATGAATGGAGGGAGGTCAGCATGTTTTCATAGCTGCTTACAGTGATTTGTAAAATCTGCAATAAGTGAAATTAGTTAAGAATCCTGGTTAATAATTTCAGTATTGAAGTTATAAAATAATTACGAGATGACTACAAACATGCCATGAAAACAGCCTAATACTATGATGAACACAGTGAATGTATCTGCATCTTCTTTTCTCCAACAGATGAAAATATCTTTGTTTAGGGCTTTCACTTTGCATAGCCTTGCCTCTCTGTATCAGTTTGTGCACTGGAGAGTTTCTGAGATCTCTGTTCCCTGTGCAGAGGTTTCTGCTGCTGCCACTCACTGTACTTTACCCCTGCAGAAGGGAGAAGAAAACTGTGCTCTTTTGTTGCCTCACTGCTTACAAGGGAGTCCCTAATGAAGGACCAGATTGCCATGGCCTAAGAAATAAATGAGATACAGACACTAAAGATGTAGTTGAGCAAATGGAAACATTTTCAGTACTTTAACGAGGCCAAGAAAAAGTATTCTTGGGAACTGGCTTTTCAATATCATTGATGTTCAATCAAAGCGAGTTCTCCCGTGTCAGGCAGCTTTTAGCACAGTATCTGCTGTATTTAGTAGTGTTTAGTCAGCTGTACCAATCTGCAGTTGGATCAATAACTGCAGCCCCATCCCCAGACTGTTTACCTTTAATGGCACAGCCCTTAGCCCATCACAGATCTCATCTGTCCTTGTGTCACATCCCTGTACTTGACACCTGCCAGTGTGATGGTCTAGAGGTCACCAACATACACACAATAATAGAATTTAGAAAGAACATCTATTGCAGCTAAATATCAAATATTGGGAGTTCCTATGAACTTAATATTAAATAAAGCTCACTGATTTCTAGAATAAATGAGTTATAATAAAGCATTGAGTCATCAAGTCTAACTGTTTGTGTAGTCTTCTGGCCTATCCAGTGGGATTTTTTTAATTGTTGGAGTGAATAATTTCTGAAGTTATCCTCGTATACCTTTATTAAGGCTTTAGATGAAATTAATCATTATGAATGAAAGAATGGTTTGGGTTGGTGTTGAAGTCAGTGAGTCAGGGGTCTCTCTGAATTCTTCAGAGAGAAATCAGAGTGCAGGGATTGAATTAAAGCCTTTGGATG
>JAOTQP010000521.1:14574336-14644035 GCA_026413545.1 Cichladusa arquata
CTTACCATTCTTGCTACTAAAAAATAATGAAGATTTAAGCTGCAGTTCTATATTACATTTTCTTCAATTGAAGCATTTAGGAAGAAAAATTATTTCTGGAAAATGAAACTCTTTGGAGCAGAAAGTCTAATGAAAAATTAGTCCAGTGTAAGTTGGATGAACCTTTTTTCTGAAATCCCGATAATCAGAACTATGTCTTGAACTGCCATGTAACTGCCCTGGTAATTATATTGCTTGGAGTGATAAAAGATGTGATGGATGGAATTATAGTAGGATTCTATTTGTCTGAGACAAATGTGTAGGCATTGGCCTTTGGTGTTGTGCCAGGATTTGGCTATTGTAAAATACTGCTTTAACTTCATAACACTTCAGTGTCTTTTCTTTTAGAAAAGGCTCTGGCTCACAGTACACCATTGTGCTGTGCTTTGCTTACCTGAGGTTTCCTGCTACACAGGCTTTTTCAGGTTCCTCAGGGCTGCTCAGTTCCCAGTGTGATTGTTCATGTCAGCACAGCACCTGAGAGCTGCAGTTATGGACAAACATCTCACTGATACACACTGAGAGCAATCACAGCCTTAGCTTTCAGCATTAAACACAAAATGAGACAGCAGAAAGGAGAACACAAAACCACTCTCAGCAGAAAGTGCAATATTTGTATCAGCTGTAGGATACTGGAGGGAATCTTGCTGCAGGCATTGAACCACTTGGCCTTATCAACTGAATGAAAATGTGTCTCCTGTGCAGCTGAAACTTTTATTTAGCTTTGCAAAATGATGACTTTGGCCAATGTTCTAGCAGAAAATAAGATTGTGTTGACATAAAAAGAAAACATGCTGTTATGAGTCTGTTTCCTTAATTTTCAATGTGATTACAGGGGCCTCAGATGATATTCAGTGCAGCCAAAGATCTTGGACAACTGTCAAAACTCAAGGTAATGGAGCCAGATGAAGTCATGGATGGCTTGCACTAACAAAAAAATGGAGGAAATATTAGTGACTGTGAGGCAAAACCTCATACCTCATTCTTGTTCTTATGTAGTATACTAAGATTGAATATGGCAGTAACTACTCAGAGGTGAATAGTTACTGTACAGTTTCATCAAAACCAAGTTTTGAATAAAAGACTCTGCTTATATGGTAAGTGATCAGTACACAAATCAAGAGCCAGAGAAGCCATCATTCCCAGATTGCACAAGTAGGCCTTACAAGCATTAAACATAACAAAAAAAAAAAAAAAAAAAGTATCTTTGCTTCTGTAACCAGTTCCCAGTTCTGAAAAAGCCCTTAAGGTGAGAATACCAGTAATTTTCTTTCTGTGGACTATTTATGAGCTCAGTTCTGCCATTAGGATTTCAGATTTGTACAGAAATGTAGCATTTGGAACCTCTATGAATGACTTTTCAGTTTGCTAGAGGAGTTAAAATATTACCTAAGTAAATTGTGGACTGCTTATTTAGACAAAGATTTAACATGAATGTAGTCACTCTAATGTTCTAAGAGGAACCCCCCTTTATTTTAAAGAGGGTATTAACAAACATCAGGTTTATTAATAGAATTAATTACTTCTGTATCATCAAATATGATTATTTTAAGTTAAATTTTAAGCTTTCTCCCATCCCCCAAAACAGAGAAATAATGCATCCTAGGAAAAAAAGTAATGCTCAGTATTGAATAGTGGATCTGGTTCTCTACAGTCTATGTTTTCAAGAAACAATACAATTGCTCCAGGTTACAATTTGCTGTGAAAGGATTCTGAATTAATCCCTGTTAATCATAGTCCTTGGGGGGCATTTGGCGGATGTTTGTTTGTTTTGCACAGGATAAATATTCACAATATTCTCTCTTTCAAAACCAACTGCAGTCTTCTCTTGCTTTGCAGGACCATGTGATCAGAGAGGAAGCCAAAAGCCTAACCCTGAGGCAGTGTGCAATAATGGACGTGGCACTGGTTACTATAAAGGTACAGCTTTCTGTGCTTTTCTGCTCTGGGCTGGAATGCCCAAGAATGGCTGATTGGTTTTTAGATAAAAGACTGGAGACTTTCATACAGTCTTCATGGTTTTTCTTTCTGAAGTCAAAAGAAGTCATTAGGAATATTTAATATATTAAAAATTAACATATTATTTAATTTGCTTATCAGTCTTTTTCACATTGGCCTGGATTATTACTTGGTGTAAATAACTTAAAAGCAATCAGTTTCTAGAATAACAGCATATTTTCCTGTCTGCTGGGGAGAGACAGCACATCAGGAAGGTAAGGAGGCAGCTACTGAAGTATAAAATTGAAGATATAAGTAAGTGGAAATACTTATGATCAAGTGTTTTGCAATAAAACAGTCTCCAAGGCAAGCAAAAAGCAACAGAGGGGGCTCCCAACTGCAATTTTTTGTATTTGTAGTGGAATTGGCATTTATTTCAGAAATAAAAATAATTAGGAATTAGTAATGTTGTGGAAAGAAATTGAACAAATTGAAAAATGGAACAAATTGTAAGTATGCTCCCAAAGTAAGCCATGTGAAGTAAAGTATGTGAATCTAATAATTTTCCTTTCAAAACATTTATTCTAAACAAATAAAAGCTGGGAAAAAAAATAAACTCTAACCTTGCCTAAATTTCCAGTGCTTAAACTCTTACAGATGGATAGATAGGTGTTGACCATTTTACTAAAAAAGTCTAGATTTGGAGGAAAAATATTAAATAGGAAAAATCCCTTTGTTAATTCAGCATCCTTATATCTGTGTGCTGAATTATAATAGTTAATTCATAACATTCATTAACTGAGCTAAAGAATGCTTCCTGAGAAACCTCTCTTCAAATTGTAAGGCAATGACTATGTGCATTATAACTGCCTGCTGTATTTACAAGCTGATATGGCAAAATCATTTCCAAAATACTTAACAAATAACCTTGATCATGCAGAAATTGGGCTTACACTGCTAGAAAGTGAAAAAGGCAAACTTTATGAGTTAACTCAAGAAAAAAAAAGACTGCTATGTTTATTTAGGAATGTTGTTCATAAGCTTAATGATCAAAATATAATTATTTTTTTTAATGCTTAGTAAATACAGTTTATTTAAAAGCAGAAATCATGGTTGCCCAGATAAGAATAGGAGAATGGTAAAAATGGCATGCTGTGTGTATTCAGAAATTGGGTAGCTAATTATGCTAAGGAAGGGTTTTGCAGGGAAGGATATCTCTACTTACAGTCTTTTGTATTTTTCCTTTCATTTAATTCACTGAGAAACAGTCATAATTTAATTGTGGATGGTGTTATTAATCCTTTGACAAATATAAAGGACTATTTTTTAATCTTAAATACATATAGCATATCATCAGTCTTTGTATTCTGTAAAAAGAACCATAGCAATTTATATAATTATTTCAGGGTCAGGTGTCTTTTGTTTCTTTCTTGGCTGTTAGCTTTCATGGAGCTTTCAGCCATGTGTAGCTGCTGCAGCAAATAACATTTTACTGGGAGACACAACTTCAAAAAAATCACAGTAATTGTCAAAATAGCAGGAAATATTAACAGATTTTAACACTTGCTTAGAAATTGATTATGGTTTTTAGTGAAATCGTTACTAAACTCTTGAGCAATTAAGATGAGAGATTTATTTGGAACGTATTTTATGGCACAATTTCCTTGGAAAGATACACATTTTAAGTAAGTGTGTACTGATGAGAAGATAGATTTATTCAGAACCTTTTAAACTGACACTAACTGCCCCCATAATATAAAATGTTGCAGCCTGATTACTTCATATCCCATTTTGCTCCTACAGATATTTTTTCCCTTTAACAGTCAGTGGAAAGCAATGTAAATAATAACTATTATGAAGCATTTATGTTTCATCTCCTGCAGAATCTTGAGAACTGGAAAGTGAAATGTGTGCACTAAATGCAAAGGGCAGATGTGGACTGTAGGTCTGAGCTGTCCAGATAATCTGGGATACAGCATTTAGTGGAGATGTGTGTATGTGAGCTGGAATGTAGATACTGCATCTATTCCTTTGGCAACTCTGCAAAAAGGCAGGGACAGTAGATTCTGCTTACACACACTCCCTGTGCAGAGTGGGCCAATATTGCATCTCATCAAGTAGTCATTGTGTTCCTGAAAAACATTGTTTGTTTTTACTAATTAGCCATTAATGGGAGCTTTATTGATCTTGAGACCTAGAGCTGTAATGGCAGTTGCAAAAGGCTTTGCAAGGTGTTTGAACAAAATGAAGGTATGCAGCACATTTATCTTTTCATTGTAGCTAATTTGTATTAATTCATCTAACACTGTCCTGTATAAAACTTTGGGAAAAATTCTTCATTGTGAGAGGAAAAAGGGAAGAATCTGTCCCTTAATCTTTCTGAACTCAGCTTTGGGATTGAAGACATAATATAATACATTTATAGATGTAGTTTTTATATATATAGTTTACATGGTCAGTATGGCATCGAAGTCATAAGCATATTTGTGTTTCCAAATCTAGCTGTGCCAGTAGAATAGTAGTCGTCTTCTCACACTGCTACTCAAAAACTTCACACTCTGGAGGATTCTCTCTGAAATTTTTTACAAAATTCCCTTTTCTCTGAAAAGGAATATATCCTTTATCTGTGCTTGTAAACCATGCCTTCATTTGAGACGGGTTTGTGATGTTTTAAGGTTTTTCAGATAAAGAATTAAAACTCCTTCCATTCTCTGCACTCTAAAAGAATGCTTCAAATATTTTTCCAGTTTTGGCAAATGAATACTTCAGATCATGAAGATGAAAATCAAAATTTTGTATATTGTTTTCTTCCCCTTATGCTTTTTTACCCTTGGAAAGAAGCTTTTGTACTAGAGATTATGACAATTATCTCAAATGCTGTAATAAATCTACACATGCCTGTTGCTACTCCTAAACATTCATTTAAGAATTTTACTTAAAGTTGTATGTCTGGAACTGAGACCTTTATTCCTCTGTGAACAACCATATTTGTTTTTCATTTTAGCAATACTTCCATGCTGGAGGAAGTGGGCTGAAAAAGAATTTCCTGGAAAAGAGCCCAGACCTGCAGTCCCTTAAATATGCTCTCAGCCTTTACACACAAACTACTGACGCCTTGATAAAGAAGTTTATAGCCACACAAACTTCTCAGTGTAAGTGATCTGTAAGGGGCATTGAAATGTATCCTGTTAGATTTTAAATGTTCTACATTACTGATTGCAGATTACATCCTCCACCCCCTGTGGTATTTGAGAGTTTATTGACACAAATGTGATGTTATTGATGTTATCCCTTCTGTAATTCTGTTGTTGGAGCTTATCTGAGGGCAGTTCCTTTAGGGGCTTGTGTCTGCACAGCAAGAACAGTCCCTCAGCTCTGGATGCACACTGGACACCAGGGTTATTTGTTGGAGCACTGCACACATTATATTCCAAGCTGGATGTTTTCTTCATTCTAGAAACTACAAATTTTTGCATAATAGTAATCTTTACTAGATTTCTTTTGAATGCAATGAGCATTTGTAAAAATGACTTGCCTGCCCACTTCATGTCTTTGGGAAAGAATACAATTTGCTGATGTAATGAATTACCCTGCTCCACCTCATAAGAATCAGAAAGTTTTAATAGGACAGTAAAGCTGGAAATCAATTGCTTTTACTTCTGAAGTAAAATATGTTACTCACAGTATAAAAAGCATGAAACATGAGTTTTGTAGCTTGCCCCAAAATTATTTCCAATTAATTATTTCCTGAGATGTCTGTTGATAACTCATATATTAAAAATGAGAAAATAGCTATAAAACTCTAATATGTAGGGAATAGAGTCTTTTCCCCCCTCTCAAAAACAAAAATTAGCAATATGGATGCAGGCAGAAAATTGTTACTTACTTTTATTTTTTGTGGGGGTTTTTTGTTGTTGTTTGTTTGTTCATTTTGTTTATGCTGTATTTTGTTTTCCTTTAACACATACCTTCATTGTAGCTTCAGGAGAAAAAGAATAGTTAGGTCATAGCAATTAGTGATCTTTTATAAATCCTGAACCACAAAATTGAATTTTCTGATTTTCATCACGATTTCAGCCTGAGGTCTGTGTTCATTTCTGTGCACACATTACCATGCCTATATTTGCACACCAGTATTGTTAGAAATGTAGCCACTGGGAATGAAACTTAAGGAAAAGTGACTCATAACTTTTCATTATCCTTTAATGCCCCATTTCAAAGAATTAAATCCTCATCTATTATGATCTCCAGCCTCAGCTATAACTGTATCATTAGCTTTTAGTTAAAATGACCCTGTTTGCATATCAGAAGCTTTCTCTGGAATATAATCAGATTGATATTTGACCTATTGTTTTCACATTGCCAATCCATAATCAATAGACAGTTGGATATAACTAAGCCCAAAGAAATGGAAAAAATATTGTAAATGTAAAGAAAGCATATATGGTACAGTCATAGTTATTGTAGATAGAATTGGATGCTTGGTTTTCCTGTAATGACTACAACAATCAGATAACAATCAGGCTTACTTTTACCCACAGGTTAAAATAGTTTCTCACTGACCAAGACTAAGCTGCAGTTTTTCTAAGAAACTAAAGCACAAAAATTTCTCTGATTGGTGTGAAAAGGGGGAGTTAACTTTACACACAAACAGAAAGCCTAAGGTTGGACTTTATGATCTTGGAGGTCTTTTTCAACTTCAATGGTTCTCTGATTCTGTGATAATGGCTCTGAGAAGTGTCTTATGGTCCTTGATACTTCCTGTATTCATGTTCATCCAGGATCACATTCAATAGGAAAAACCAAATTATCCAGCACAGTGATCTGCATTATTTCTAAAGAAAGATGATGGCTTGAACCAGTTTTGTTTCCCAGCCTTTGTGCCCACACATTCCTAAAGATCTTGGCAACAAAGAAATTTGCATAAAATAATAATAAAACCATTCCTAACTTTTAAAATGGTGACTCAGGGATTCATAGTTTTTCATGTGGTGGTTTCACCACACTAAGTAGTTGAAAGCACAGTTCCTACTGCCTTTTTCAAATGCATAATGAAATTAACTGCTGTAATCTTACTCTGATGATTTTTCTTTTCAAAGCACCACTCTAGATTCTCAAGACTTTTCAAAACAGACAAGTGCTGGAATAAGTAAATGACAATGAGGAGCATAATCTGGCAGTAACTTTTTCAGTAACCACTTTTTTTTTTTCAGTTTTTCTAAGTTTTACCTTCACCTTTTGAACTACTTAAAGTATATCAAAATTAAATGGCTATGGTTTAGTTTGGCAAATGCCTTGAATCTTCAATAATTTCATAAACTATAGCCAGTGCTGTGGATATTTACATTTGTTTAGCATCAACACTAATAACATTTGAACAAATATTATTTTAATTTTAGCAAAGTACATAAAAAGAGTGTCAAACAGAGTTTCCTGAATTAGCTCTCGTTTATTACCACTAATTTCTCCAAAGTAAACACCACTCTTGCATCTAAAATGGCTATTTATTGGACTTAGAGAAATATTTTTTCTTACAAATTTACAGCAGCTCCAGTTCACAAATGTTGTTAGAGAATAATACATAATGGCAGAATTCTGCACTATATTTTTTAGCTTGACTTAAAATAGATTGTATCACTTAAGCAGAAAAATCAATACTCATCTCACAACACAGAGCTCATACTGCAAATCCTACCTGTGTGTTTACAAGGCTGCAGGAAAGACTTTGCTTCAACTGGTCTGATTCAGATTTCTTCATTCTTATGCCAGACAATTGAAAGCTAAAGAGGGAAGATGTATCTGAAAACAAGAAAACATAATACTCATCCTCATTAGGTAAATATGCTTATCTCTAACAGTAACTCCATCCTTGGGAAGTCACACAGGGAAGGAAGTTACACAATCAAAAATGAAGACAAATTCTTTCAACTGCCAAGCCAAAATTCAGTTCTTTTTTCCTTTGCAACCTGTAATTGTACAAAGCAAAGCAGAACCTCAATATTTCATAAATATATGGACTGACATTAAAACAATCTGATATTAACTGTAGTTTAAGCAAGCAGATAGATGACATCTTACTACAGAAAATAAAAATTGCTTAAATTGTTTAACAGCTCTTATAGGTGAAAAAGAAAGACCTTTTCTTCTTTTGCTTGTCAAAACCATTGTATTATTAATTGTCATATTCTGAAAGCTATACCTGTGTTCTATCAGGAAATTTAAGTCCTACAGAGCATTTCCAGTTCTCTCATAACCCATATTTCAGACAGAATTTAACTCAAAAAATAATCCCTGCTTCATCCAGTGTAGTTTCAAATTGAGGTCAGAACCATGTGTTACACAACCTTATTTCATGGGGAAAAAAAAAAAAATAACAGACCTGCATTACAAGCTGCAAAATCAGCACATTATTACAAGCAACAAACAGGAAAGATAAGAACAAACAAAGAAGAAACTTGCTGAATTACAACTAATAAAGATATTCCAGCATATTCTGATAGCAAAGCAAATACACTCAGAATAGTGGCAGAAAAGTAATTATTTTTAAAGTTCACATAGATAAAACCAGACTGCTGGTAAGGCAGAAGGTCTTTACAAAATATTCACTTAAGAGGCTGTCACATTACAAAATTTCTGGTTGCTCCTTAAATGAAACAGTAAAGCACCTAAATTAGAAGCAAGTTTCCTCTGTCTTCAAGAAAATAAACATAAGCTACAGGTAACCATCTGTTATATGATATTAATTTTTAAAAAATACTTCCTACTAGAAGCAAGGCGTTCAATCATATAGAAACCTCTTGAGATCTTTTTTTCATGCAAACCTAGAAGTTAGTTTCCAAAGTCCTTCTCATTTTGTTGCTAAAAGATCAGGCAAGAGAAAGGAATCCTTCCACAGAAACATACTTTTATGCACACACACTGATTTAGTAGGAGTCTGTTGTATTTAGCAGGAATATTATCTTAGAAAATGTAGGGAGTTAGTGTTTTGTTTTTACAAAACATGCCTGACTCATTTTTCCATTTGCATATTCTGCTGTTTTCCCAATCAGAGTGCACAAGATCACCTTCTCCAAAGATATCAGCTAAGGACTAGAAGGCAGTGGAATTTCTCTGTGCACATGTCATGATCTTGACTATCATGACTAAGAAATATTTAACTTGATCCTTGGTCCAAAATGCCTGTTTTCTGTCAAACTCAGTGTTATAACAGCTCTCACACTGATGCCATGCCAGGTGCTAAATAAGGAGGGATAAAAGCCTGACTTCTAGGCCTTTCCAGTCCCTGAGGAGCAAGCATGTGTGGCCAGAGGAGATATTTTTTCTTCTTTACAGTTTCTTTGCTGCAAAAGAGTGACTGCACTTTAAATGCACGTGACCGCTTTAAGACCCACCAGTAAGAGGATTCTGCATTTTGAATTATATAAATATACTAACAAATAAAATGTAGCGCAGATATTAGAGAGCAAGCAGTAATAATTAAACATCCATAAGGTTTTCAAACATGAGGCAGAATCATTTATAAGTTTGTTAGCCTTCAAATGAGTTATATTACAGTATTAAAGGAAGAAAAGTGCAATCGTCCTCTGCAGTGCATTTATTGTCAGCTAAAGAGAGATTTATTGTCAGCTAAATTGGCTTATTAAATGTAGTAGGATAAATGGACCTTTCTATAGTGCAATCAGACTCACTAATTCCTGCTGTGACTGTACAAGTGGTAGCAAAAAAAGAAAATAAAACAGCAGAAATAGATCAGAGACTTTAAAATGAAGTACCAGTTCTTGAATGTCAACAAGGGATGCTATAAGCAAATAGTAAATGTCTTGGAATTCTATCTCTAGTTTGTTAAGCAGGTCAGAAAGAGGAAGATGGATGGGGTGATTACTAAAAGAAACCAAGTTTATATTCTAGACTCCACTACAAATTGTCTCTGCTGGCTGAGATGTTCTGCAGAGGTTTTCTCAGCAATACTGAATGTAAAGTCATTTTATTGTCAACTGCTTTTAGTATAAAACTGGGTGGTGTTTTGCACAGATTTCTTTATAACCATGTCAAGCAGTACTGTACATAGAAGACTATTCACGCTACACATTTGCAGTACTGCTTGGAGCACTGTTGTAAATTATGGACTACCAGGAAAAGGAAAGCGATACCAATTAGGACACCTTTGCAAGGATATATTTTGCATAATTAAAAAGTTGGAGAAACGGAACAAGTCTAATCTGACAGATTCATAGATTCTTTTCTTGATGAAGTCCTGTCATTATTAGAGGTTAACACTGCACACATCACTGTTACCACCATCCACAGCCTGCTCTCAAGGCTATCAAATAATGCTAATTGTCTTCTTTTAAAACTTTCCTGGGGTTTTGGGTTGAGGTTTTTTTAAGCTAGAGGCTAAAACAGTAATTGCCACCAGCTGATAAGGATTCTGAGCATGTGAAATGATCACTGAGTCTCCACATTTTGATATATCAGGTAAAAAAAACTTGTTCTCTGAAGTAGTAACACTTGGGATAAGAGTATTTAATTGAACTTGCAACGCTCATGCCATCATAATTACAGATCAGGCCAAAACAATTAATAAACACCACTGTAGAGCTCATTTCTAGAAAGCCACTGGTGAGGAAATCCAGGAAAGAAAACCACTATGCGTGATAATAGAAAAACTACGCCAGTTATAAAGTAATTTAAGCGGGGAAATCACTTTCCCCATTATTGCACAAGACACTCCTCCCTCTTCTCTGTACCCCTTCCTTAATTTCTATATGAAATATATATAAGATTTTTGAGAGGTACATGAAAGGCTTGACAAACCCCCCCAGCTTCTACATTTCAAGATGCAAACACATCTAATGACAACCAGAATGGCAAGTTCCAGATGAACAGGATTTTTTATTTCACTGAGGCACTTTCCATAGGTATTTGCAATTACCCAGTTCTTTTGTGGCATTTATGAATCTGTAACTGATTCCCACTTAAATGTGAAATTTTTAAGTGTTTCTAAAGGGAAATACCACTCACCTTTGACTGTCTATTTCTCTTGATGCATCCAGAAGCCAGGTGTGCTAATTAGTAATTCTTGTTTCAGGTCAAACTGCTAATAATTCAGTGGGTGAGATATCTGTACAGGTAGATATTTCTACCCATCCTGGAACTGGTGAGCATAAAGTCACTGTGAAAGGTAAGTTTCAAAGATCCAACTTTAAAAAGAAAGCAGCCACAAGACCAAACCTCCAAGCACTACATCCTAAGTCAAATATATCAATACTAGAACAAAAAATGAGAAGTATTAAAGTACTTGAGAAGCTATAAGTACACTTCAGGTAATTAGGAGTGCACTTTTTCCTTGCTCAACATCAGCAGAAGCTCAGATTATGCAGGCACGTTCTGTCTATGCTCCTCTGTATAGATAATTTAAAGTAATTATACTAAGTTATAGAGTTATCAATTAAAATGTGTCAAATTATACTTCTGAATTACTTGTACATTATTCGACTTCTAAAAAACCACAGCAAAGCTGAGTAGTGAATGACTGCACCAAGCCTTAAGAAGCTGCATTTTTAACAAAATGCATTTGTTGTTCCACACAACCTGAATTTCAGAAGTACAGGATCATTCAGATTAGTATAAGCTGATATTTTTTCAATTGCAGTGAAGGTAGCAGACAAAAAGAAGCTGTAAATTTAAAGGATTTGTAAAACATATGTTTATATTTGATATTTTTGGCCCTAAAAGTAATCAGACATTTTTATGTGGCAGGGAAGGGGCAAAGCTCTTCCTAGGCTTACCAGATATTGATAGATTGGTCTAGGAAAGCTCTCAGGTCACTTTTCACTGGCTATACAAAGTCATACAGGGTAATTAATTGGAATTCTTTCAATGGAATTTTATTTAACTTCATTTCTTTTATCACTTTTTAGTTGTAGCAATTAATAACCTAAACTGGCAAACGACAGCTATGTTCCGGCCCTTCGTGGAAGTTTGCATATTGGGTCCTAAGTTAAGTGACAAGAAAAGAAAACATGGAACCAAGACAAAGAGCAACACCTGGTCACCAAAGTACAATGAAACTTTCCAGTTGTAAGTCTTTTATGTCTGGGAATTACATATTTTTTTTAAATTCTCCTGAAATATTTTGCCTTTAAACCATTAACAATAAAAAAAGCCATCCTAACATATAGACATAATATATAGATATATAGACACCATTTTAAAATTATTAACTAATTTGTACCTTTTTTGTATATGAAGATGAATGGCAGTCACCAGTCTTTGAGTCCTACAAAACCTGGTTAAAATGTACAGTTAATTAATTAATTCCTACAGAGGAATAACTATTTCTATCCCTAGGAATCTGTTGGCCTAGGTATTTGTTTGGACAGAAGAATTAATTATTATTTCTAGATCTCTGGCCTTCATGCCTGTAGAGCTATCTAAACATGTATTGGTTTATGCTGTTTTAATGGTATTGTTTATCTAATGCTGTTACCATTTAATCCTTAAATCTGTAAGAAACTTCCACCTAACTTGGAGTTTTAAATTTAGTAATTCTCCATCCTTTTCTGAGACCAATTTATTTTCCTCCCCTCACTCTCCAACCCTCACTGGAAATGAGTTCACTGTCTGTGTCTCACCACAAAGCCCCTTTTGATGCCTGCTGCCAGGGATTTTCTGTATATTTTGAAGCCGATTTAAAGTCATGGTGCTGACAGTTGGGAAACCAGCTGAACATTTTATGTACTTTAAAATCAGATATTCGATCATAACAAAACAGAACCACAAAACTTTAAACTACCACTCTCCCTTTAATTTTCCAAGACTTCTAGAGTGAATTAATTCCTTGGGGAATCAAACTGCGCTCCTTGTTCTAAACGCACGTTGTTAATCCCCCCAGCCTGCTGAGTAACGAGGACAAGCCAGCAGCCTACGAGCTGCAGCTGTCGGTGAAGGATTACTGCTTCGCGCGGGAGGACCGCGTGGTGGGCGTGACGGTGATCCAGCTGCAGGGCTTGGCCGGGCGCGCCAGCTGCGCCTCCTGGTACCCCCTGCTCAGGAGCCTGGCCCTGGACCACACCGGCCTGACCATCCTTAGGATACTCTCACAAAGGAACAACGATGAGGTTGCTAAAGAATTCGTAAGACTTAAAACCGAAACAAGATCCGCTGAAGAAACGGCCTAAAATAAAAGTGGTGCAAGATCGTCGCCGCCACGAACATAAATACAACGCTCTTGTCTGACTAGTGCATGCATGTGCAAATCTGTGGGAATGTCTAACTAACTATGTTTTCAGTGTTTGCCAGTACTTATGTACTATATTTGCAAGGTATGTCAAGGAGCTGTATATCTTTTATACATATTTTGGTCTTTGGTAAAGTAATTGTTCCAATGAAGTGCCAAAACTAAGATTAAGAGTAAATGTTTCATCATCTCTTTTTAAATGTTGATTTTGCCTCATCACAATTTCATTATTTTTTTAACATTTATTAATAAATAAGTAGCTTTTTTAATTGATAATAGGTTATCTCTGTTAAACTGTGTTGCTTATTCTAAATTAAGTTACATTCCTTACTCTTATTTTTAAAATGAGGTGTACCTATTCTTTTTTTCAAACTCTCATGTTATGCAAGCCTCATTTTAGGTGTCTTACTGATGACTTTTTCTATCATTACTACAGATGCAGTTACTTATAGAAAGTGTTTGTAATTTTATAATTACCAATATAAAGTAATGATTTTTGCATAAAAACTGAAAAAGGATGGAAATATTTTATGCTAATCTCTTTTTCCAACCTTTCATAAATATCACTGTGAAGAAATGCTGTTAAAGCAGGTTCTCAAGAAGCTGTGTTTATCAGAGTTTGTTACTGATGTTTGATATCTTGAGATAACTTTGTTCTTCAAAACTGCCACGGTAATATCATATTTGTATTAAAAGAGTAAGTCAGTATCTGTAGACACAGGTTGCTGTACAGTACAGTATATGTGCTTTAAAAAAGTGATTTTTAAAATGATATGGTACTGTACAAGGGGTAGTAGTTTGGAATATGTAATGCTGGTTTGTGGTTTGTTTCTAGAAATTGTTTATGAGAAGAAAAGATGCTGTTAGCATTTTCACTCAGAGTTATTGACGTTGCTTTACATACTTAGCTGTAACATCAGTTAAGTGCTTTATTTCTTTAATTTTTTTTTAGAAAAGTTCAACAGTTTGTACTTATGCAACATTACTATGTATTGCACTAAAGCAAACTCTGTGTCCTGTAAATATATTTAGTGAGGAATTGTAAAATAAAGTATGCAGAAACTGCTTTCTAGTTTTGTCATTTGATATTATTTATGTAACTATTGGTTTTATGTGCATGTGAAGCCCATGGAGTGGGCTTACTATATAGCTTTATAATATATTAAAGTATGATTTGCACTGTCTGGAATCTGGCTGTTTTGTAAGTGTAAAATTTGATATGTCAGTGTCCAAAAAAAACAATTAATTAAGTAGATAGATGTGTATATATACACACACACACACGTGCGTAAAGAAATGTTGTGTAATGCTCCACATTTGTCATTGGTTTTGGTCACAAGTGTTTCTCATTACACAGGTTGGAGTTTTCAGCTTTGCTTAGGGAAAAAGTAACTAAGGGAAGGGGGGACACAGTTTGCATGTTGACATCAGCCTTCTGCAAATGTGACAAATGACTCCACGCAGGTAAACCAGATTCTTTCCAGGAGATATTTAGATGAGATTTTAAGGTCTTTCAACATCCTCAGACTTCTTCCTTGAATACTAAAAATTAGATTTGTCATAAGTGTATTTAGACATTTAGAGACGTTATGCACAGTCTTTAGAGAGTTAAGAACACTCCTCGGAGATCATAGATTCCAAATTGTATTTCTGTGAGGTGTAGCCCAAAGTGTCAACAGTAGGCACAGACTGTTTAGAATTAACAAGATTTGATGTGAGAAAACATCAGCAGACTCAGTTTCAAATGAAAAAGAAGAAGAATCAAGAGATGAGGTGGTTCCTGCTGCAGAACACTGTTGTGGACAAAATGCAGAAAGAATTCCACAATACATGTGGAATTTGTGAATTAAGCCAGAAAGGTTGGAGTAAACAGCTTCTGGTTTTTTTACCTGGAGCATTTTCATCATATTTTTCTTTGGCTGTTTATTCTACTGTAAAATGGCACACATTTTAGTGCATGATGTAATCACCACCCACTTAGCTGTTTATCCCTGAGATTCAGAATAAAGGAAGAACAGAATCAGTCAAGTCAATTACTGCTCTGAGTGGTCTCCCTCAGCTGCACAGAGCAGAAGCAATCAGACAAGCTGGTAAAACCATCCCTTGTAATCCACAGCTTTACACAGTGCACTTCATGTTTCACTGTTTTTAACAGGGAAATATTTATAGATCAAAATTTGTCATGTGGAAGATAAGAGGAAAATGCATTAATTCTACAGCACAGGACTGTTTTAAACATTCTCATGAATCAAAATACAACCAAATGCAATGGTGAAGCACAAGCAGCTGGACCTCACGCATTTCAGCTAGTCAAACTATGCCATTTAAAAAAATTCAACTTGTGAATTTTCTTAATTCAGCTGAGCTAACCTAAGCAAACTGACAGCTGTTCCTGCAGTTTCATCTCTCAGTGACAACTGATGCAATCAAAATTCTAAATGAAATTCCATTTGGTGAGATAAGATAGCAAATATACACATATGCACTTAGGGAAATAAAGGAAAAAAAAAAGAGGGCAGAGAACAGGAAGATCAGTTTGAGAAAAAAAATTCCATTCTCCAAGGAACAGTTACTACATAGAAACCATTTGATGTGCACCTGAAAAGAGCAAATACATTCAGAGAAGTCTGTCATATGACAGCTCTTCAAGTCAACCTGTATACTCAGAACTGACAGTTTTACATAAAACTGTTCAATAAAGACTGAGAAAGATTTTTGCCCTTGTTATTTTGTTTTCTAGGCTGAAAATGTAAGAGCCAAATAGAGAACCTGAATTACATTTTCCTTAATGCATTTTTTAGCTAATATCTGTCAAAAGAAGGGAAGCAGTAATGTGTGAATCAAAGACATTAAAGAAACTGATACTAGCAGCCATTCTGAATTTCAAATACCTTACCTAAAATATTTTTTTTCTTAATGCCACATTGAGATGACACCTGAATTAAGAACCCACTGCTAGAACTGGCCTTTCCTCTGCATGTGAAACTGCTTAAATAGCAAAGGAAATATCTATGAGATGGAACTGGGTGTACATAGTTCTTCATACCTTTTATGTCTTCTGGAGACTTAAATTTGCACCAAAATAATCAATTCATGGGTGTTGGGCCATCACCAGGAGGCTCAACCAGTCCCAGCAGCAAAACACGAAACATTTTTCAAATTATTGTGTCTGTACCCTGGAAGAATCAAGAGACTTTTCCTAAAGAATTCCTGGCATGTGCAAATGCCACCATTTGGCTTAGGTAGACATGACTCTAGTGATTTACTTGAGAAGCTTACAGAAAAGAATAATAATAATAGACCAATAGTTTCCATTTTTTTTCCCTCAATTTGTTTTACTAGTTTTCATTGATATTCTCATGCTAGTCACTGTAGAAATCAAATTTGTAGGCAAGTACTGGAAACAGAATAATAATTTACCATTACTGTATTAGTCTGAGTTAAATACACATTTCTCACAAATCCCTTGAAATCTAAAGACCTGAACAAATATGGGGAGAATATTAAATTATTGTATTAAATTAAATTCAGCTAGCAGACATAAAATTAGCATAAATGGATTCAATGTTATTTGTAAAATACAGCTGGGTAAGTGTTGGAAAGCATTCAGTTGTTTACACGTGCTTATTTTGATGGTATTTTCATATCACTTTGCATTTTGGCACCAGATTTATATGATTGACTTGTACTATGAAAAATTCATAGAAATGAATCTTCAGGAGACAAATTCTAAATTTTCAAAAAATTATAATCAAGACATGATACAAACACTAGGCTGAGACTAATAAGCAGAACTGGGATATTCTAAAAACATCACTAGAAGTATTGGCTGAGAGAAAGAAAAATTACAGTTTGTATCTTGTTTCTCTTGGGTCTTCTACGCTGAATGAATGCACACACACACTACAGAGTAGAAATGCATTTCTAAGTTATGAATCTATAATATATCATTTGAAGATCAACCCACTAGGCAAACAAGTGAACAAAAGTATCTTTTCAAACAGGTTCTGGAGCTGGCAGCTTACCTAAACAAACTTCCTAAATGACTCAGCCTACGACCATTTCATTGTAAGAATTCAGTTTCACATTTCAAAGACTCCAGCAATTACAACTGAAAGCCTCCACTATCAATTTAGCAAAACAAATTATTTACTGCAGAATATGAAATAACAAGTGGGCATACCGTAAACTTTGTAGTGAAACCCATTAAAACATCATCGATTAATTTTCAACTAAATAAATGTACAATATTTTTCATCAGAAAAGTTAATCCAAGGAAGTAAATTATTTTCTTTAATACTTTACTGTTATTTGTACACACTACAGTACAGTTCCAAGCTCCAACCTGCATTGCCTTGGAGTCTCCCATAAGTTAACACCCATTTCTCCAGGGCTTTTTTGAGCAGTAGTAGGAGTTCCAGGCTAAGAGGACAAACCACAGAATAGCTTCCTGAGCTGTTCCCAGCTGTAAACTGGACCTGTGCTGTTGTTTGACAGATACACAAAGGAAGAAACAAACCCACACTGGGGCAAGCACAAGTGGAGTGTACCAGACCAGACTCAGGCAAAAGCCAGAGATTTTCATCTTCACTTGCCCAAGATACACAAGAGCTGCTGAGGCAGCTCTAACTTGTGTTCCATTCATGTTTAAGAGGGCCTACACACTTTGTTCAATCATGTTTACCCATTTAAGCAAGAGGATTTTTCTTGCCAGTGATGGCACTGCCTGCAATGTGAGTTAAGCCTCCGGGCCTGAGGTCATGACAGTGAGAAAACAAATGTCAATTACTGACTAGCAGAAACAAAAACTGAAAAGGAATTGCAAAAGCATGCAGTGTACAGTAGAACACTAATGGAAAACTACAGCAGAGTGAATCCATTCCCTCCTCTAGATAACAGTCCCTGCATGGTGCCTGCTAGATGGACTTTAACCTACAACTTGGGGCAGGGCTTTGTCCATAGAAACCACCCAGGGGTTCCAGGAATGCACTGCAGTCAGAGATAAAAAACACTTCACAAGCAAATTGGACACCCAGAATAGCTGGACTGTATGGGAATATACTCGGAGGGAAATATGGAGAGGAAAAAAAGAGGAATGGATGTGGAAGAGGGCTGACAGTGTGGATTCAGGCTGCATTCCTTAAGTCGTGGCAGAACCAGAAAAGGCTGTGTGATACCAATAATGTCACAGAAAGGCAGACCTGTCTGTGTTTTCATCATATTCTAGTCTAGCTCAAGAGTTACTTCCGTCCATTTTGATTTCAGTAGATGTACAAGACAGAATTTGATCCCTGAGGGGGTCTCCTCCCTCTTTTTGTAGTAAGTGGAGTCTGAACAAATATGCTCTGCATGTCACTACCCTCTGTTACAAAAAATAAGTATATTCCCTGCCTGGAAGCCACCATAAACAAGTTCAAGCTACAGAGCCTGCAGATATTATTTCCCTGAGTAATGTGTATCTAAGACACAAACGAGGTGCAATATTCTCTTGAGGAGCCTGAGAAACAGCAGCAGTTTGGATCTAATGATGCATCAAGGTATCAACACATGAATTTGTGCCCAGGAGACAATAATAAATCAATATGCCCTTAAAACTCTATCTGCTTTTCCTGCATAATTTGCAGGGGAATTCCTGTGCAGACTGAGCTTCCTCAGCACGGTGACCACTCCGAAATTAGGTCAAGTCCTTCATTCTCCCCAGCTCTGCAGCAGAGACAAAGCATTGCAGTCACTGCTAAAGTGAGCTGGAGTCAGTAGCAGCAGTGAACTTAACTCTGCTGCTACTCTGCTTTTCACAGCACAAAGAGAAACAAAGAATGCTGTTTACACTCAGCTATAACTTACTACTTATTAGATGGACACAATGAAGAGTAACTCTGAGTATATATTCTTCTCCATCAGAAGGAAATAAACCAAACTTATACACAAAATTTATTGTATTAACTGAATCTCTTTAAAAATAATAGAAATAATAAATAAATAGAAAAATGCTCATAAACAGCTTGAAATGTTGGCAAATGCTGTCATTTAGGCTGGCTGTCTAAATAATCTATGAGAAGGGGTGAAATCTTTGTTTAATGCCCCAAGTGAGATACTGAGGCTAGTGCCAGCTGAGAGAGTCCTGTCTGGCTGACTGCAATTCCCAGAATCAGCTTTTTGAAACAGTCCTGGTTTAAAATCCAGCATGCCAGACATTGCTAATAGAAACATACACAGCTAACTGGAAAATTTAGGGAACAGCATCTGCTTTTGTGCAGAGAGCAAAGTGAACACAGAGAAGACAATTTGCCAAACAGAGGAGGAAAGTCTGGAACAGTATCATTATTTACAGTAGCAGCTTATGTCTGGATGACAGTGTTAAATAAAATATTGCTGAAAAAGAGATACCTAAAAGCCAATACAAGAAGCATTTTAATAAAACAGAAGGAAGGGCAGAGTTGAAAAAAAGGGCCCATGTAACAAAGACTGTGCTATTCTAAATCAGACCTGCCACCTAGAGAGTCCTTTGAGACCTCCACACTGTAAATTATTTAAACAGACTGATTGAGGATAATTAGCACACATTTATATACCAAGGTGACTGACTAACAATGAGAAAGAAACAAAGGAAAAAAAAGAAAATCCCACAACCTTTTGGAGATCTAAAGTTCTTCAATTGACTACAATTATATTGTGCAAGTAACAGACACCTTGAATCAAATTCCTGTTAGTCTTTTCTGTGGGATATAAGCAGCAAGTAAATGCAATAAATAAAACTTCTGGGCTTCTCATTACAATGAACAAAAGCATGAAGCACTTGGGAGCTGTGTTGGTAGCCTACACTGAAGTGAACCTTAAATGTACAGCTCAACCTGGGGGTTCATAGGCAGCTCCTAATGGGAAAAAAAACCAGAGAAACCACACAACTGAACAGACAAATTAATTAGAAAGGCAAAATCTGTTTGTCTCATTCCAGAAACTTCTACAATTACCACTTTTTTCCAGCTAATCTGTGATGCCATGTACCCACAAACAACCATGAATAAAATTTGTTTTTCTATCAACTGGCAAAGCTGCCAGGATTGATAAGCAATAGCAGAAATCAAGCCTTAGCTTAAAGCTGTTTAAATCTATATAAATTAATTCTCATTTTTACTGATTTTCCTGTTGATTCAGTCCATATATGTACAGTTCATCTCTTTCTTTCTTTCTGCCATTAATCAGAAAGGTATTAACAGGACTTCTGAGATTTCACCATTAAAAGTAGGCATCCTTTATGTTTTCTGAAGCACTGAAATACAACATGCCATCTATAAGTATTTGAATTTTTCTCACACAGCATGGAGAGAAACAATCATTTCTTGAAAGATGTAATTCAATAATTTTATACCCATTCTCAGCTAAAAATGCAAGAGCTACAACTGGAACTAAAAGATGTTGCATGCACCATCACCATCAATAATTCCTGCAAGACAATTAGCAATGTTTTGTCCTAACCTCTGAATCACAAGATTACAAGCACGTAATTAGTACATAGCTTCACTAAGACATTACAAAATAACTTACATTTAAATTTTAATGTATTCTTTAAAAGTCAATCTATGCAGATGCCACAGTGTTTTTAAGCTTTTGATGTACATTTTTTTAAATTCTAGAGTTGCACAGCTCTACAGTGATTCTCTGGGTGTTTTAAAGGCATCTAGCTGAAAGAGCACTCTGCAAAAACAAAATCTCATGACACTGTAGGAACCAGGAGTTATTCCCTAGATAGAGAATAGTTCACAAATAAATTACAGAATAATTTAAAAATACCTGTAAGATCTCAGATCATTTTCAGGTATTATTTTATTTCATCAAATTCTAATACTTCTATATTTGCCATCACTAGGTATCAAAAAGAAAAAATTCATTTTCCCCAAAAGGCTGAATACTCTCCAGAATTCATGGAACTACTTAAATTCATTAGGCTGCAAGTGCAAATTGGCATCCAAATTTAAAATTAAAAGCCGCCAAGATTTTAATTCAGATTTAACATGCTGTCTGATCTATGATTATACCGAATTTTAAATTAAGTTGCAAAGAGCTGTGTAAAATATTATCCTAAAGAAAAAAAAAAGAAGAAGAAAGGAAAAAAAAAAGCAAGGAATAAAGGATTATGTGCTTATGATTGTGGTTTAGTGTGGCTTTTGTTTTGGGGCTTTTGGGGGGGTGGGTGTTTATTTATTTTAACATTTAGCATCTGGAACAACATGTAGTATATCTGGTACAGCCTGGCATAGGTCAGCTATTATTTATAAAAACGCAGTCAGAAGTAGATATTTGTACTGAAAAGGGATTCCCAAAGTAGATGAGGCACAGGAGGAGCAGAGGCTGGTGCCTGAGCTCACACGATAAACCCAAGCCAGAAGCAGGAGCGGAGCCAGACTGTGAACACCAGCCCACGACCCTCTGCAGGTTCTGGGTGTCACCTTCAGCCCTGCAGGGTATCCCCAGTTACTGACCCAGAGGCTGAGGGGGCTTCTCTCCATTGCCAGGTGATCAAACTAGAACTATGATGCTGCTAAAAATTATTTGGGAACATAAAGTGCAGAGGACTCAGGGCCGTTTGGAAATATCACTGAGCACTTTTTCACAAGCCCACACACACAGTCATAGGGATTTGATAAATCTGTGTCAGTGTTCAAACTGGAAAAATAGAGCCTGCAAGGCTTATTAGCCTGAACTCTTCCCAAAGCAATTTTGTGTTTCTTAATGTAAGAGAACCAACTGGAAACCAGTCTCCCCCACAACTCTAAAAGCCCCTAAGTCCAACCAACCAAGACAATTTTTATTGTTAATCTTGAATTTGTTCATTAATTAAATTGTAATGAAATATTAAACATTATATGGTAAAGATGATTTGTGAGTTGTGGAGAGCAGGAGGAAAGGCTGCTGGACACTGAGGACTCAAGGCAATTCTTTTCATTAAAAATATATAATTTTTAGTTATTACCCAGGAGGTGCTCTTACGCTATGAATTAAACTTCACAGAAAATTACTTAGATTAAAAATAAGATTTCTTCAATCATTGCTGAAGTAATGAATTCCCATTGGATGATCCTAGGGTAGCAGAATAAATATGTATGAAAAGGATGTAAAGGCTGCACTCTGCCAAGGTTATTCTGTCAGGTGGCAAGAGTTACACAGCACAAAAAAAAAAACCTTTTAAAAAACTAGGTGCATCTGAGCTCCAGCTTTAACTATCAAAGTAGTAAACTTCTACACTTGAAGAAGTGACATAAGTACTACAAACTACTATTTAAGTAGTTTGGCTTTTTTTTTCCACAAAATATGTCTGAAACACAACTTGTCTTTACCCAAAACAACAAAAAATTATTAGAAACACATGAAAAACTAAAAAGGAAAAAACCCAAGCACTCTCATTGTCTTGACTGACATTTAATAATTCTTATTTTAATATATTTTAACATAAATTACTTGTTCATATACAGATTTTTCCTGTTAGCTACTAGAGTCTAACAGTAGTACCTCGAAAGGGAAAAAAAAAGCTAACCATAAGTCTATAATTTTCAAATGGGCAACTCTTCTTCAAATTAGATATTAAATAACAAAGGCTCTAAATATAGAATGATATTTTCTCAGTAACTATTATGTTTAATTATTATTCCTATAGAAAACCACATTTTAATTTCCCTGATCCTCTCTAAATATGCAGCAGCACAAACATTTACTTCCTAATTGTTTAGAGAATACCTAAACCACACATGAAGCACTGTAGCCTCCAGCCATGAGGCTCCTCCTCCTGCTGGATTTTAGCTTTGTAGAAAAAAGGGTTCATCATTTCTTCTTCTCAGCTAAGCTGCCATTAGGTCACGCATCAGTTTCCTTTAATCACAACAACACAGCATTCCCATGTTTTCACAAGGGTTTTAAATTCTGGCTCAGCTGTGCTGAAGCACTTTACATACCCTTAAAAACTATAAATGAGGCAATCCAGACTGTCAGTCTCACAAGTAATTGCACATGCCATCCTGCTAACAGCTGGAGTTGAGAGCTGAGCAGTGCTAACCAAGCCCTGTCTTCACCAGGAAACACTCTCATAATCATCACTGCTGCTGACACCATTTCCCCTCCAATGAGCTCCAGATCCGTGGGCAGAGCCCACATTTCCAGGCATGAAGCAGGCACGTATCAAGTGTTACTCTGCAGGCATGCTTTGCATTCTTGCTTCCCAGAACAGATTTTGCTGAGAAACATTCCTACAAAACACAAACATACCTGAATCAAAACACTAATCTTGGAATTTTTGCACCTGTAACAGGCAAATGTGAAAAGGAGGTGACATTTATAGGTCAAGTTTACACGCTACAATCAAGCTGAAAAAACAGCACCTGAGGAACTTTATTTTTTTTGAACAGCACTGAGAGGTTGTTCTGAAACTGCATGGCAAATCTCCAAGGAGATTTGCAGAGAATCTCCTGTGCTCAGATGCTCAATGTTCATAGCAATTTCTTAGTGAAGGTTGACTGGATGTCTCTATCTCCATCTGGTAAGGGAAAACATCATACAGATAGAATTTTTTTTATGTACAAGGCCTGACCTATTGCTAGTGATGCTTAATTGAATCTTTTTCAAGGGGCCTTTTTCCACTTGTATTTCATTTGTCTTCCTTTACACTATTCACACCAAGAAAAACCTTTGCCTAAATAAACATTTTCAAAGGAAAGAAACTAAACTTTCATGAAATTCAGGCAATTTTTTTTAAAATCAAAGACACTGATTCATTCATCAAGTGGGAGACAGAAAGGTGATACTGGGAAGAAAAGACTGTCACCTTTCTTTTCTTCTGTTTACTGGCTGAGGGTACAAAGAATGATGTTCAAAACCACAGATGAAGGATGCTTTTCTGGATGTGCTGAAAGCATTGAGAAGTTCTGCAAAGTCAAATCCTCCAGAGTGGAAGCTTTAGAGAGAAGAACAGCTATTTATAGATAAATATTGATCCAAAAAGGTGGATCAGCATCTGGCACAGAGTTTGGGGTCATATAAGAAGCCAACTTTTTCATTCAGGCTCCCTAAAACAAAACTCCAACCCTTCCATCACAAGCTTCTTTCCTAGTTGCTGGACACACTGTCTATTTCTAGACATCCAACACTTATCAAGACCTGATTCTTCCTTATTCTGAGCTCTAAGAGCAGTATGAAAAAGATGTAAGAGAATCACTTACATTTCTACACCTCTTTTGTACCCTTCTGTGCATGGATAACTGTTTGATCCAAAGCAGCAGGGAATTATATCCTCTTCACACTGATGTCAAAAGACAAAGGTGCCTTTCCAACCTGGACTTCAGCAGCCACCTGTCAGCAGATCTATCAGAGGTGTGTCCTGTTCATGCATTTTGGACAAGTGCTCTTACCCTGCACCATGCAAATGGAACTTTCTCTTTCCACAGACTCAAGGGATGTTGCTTCTTACTGAATGTGCCACTGAGAGTTTCACCCCCCAGGACCCTGTGAGGCAAATGCCTTCACCAGGGAGCAGCTCCTCAGGCTGAGCAAAACCAGCATGTTCACAGTCCTGGTCATCCTCAGGCACACTGGGTGCACCCCTCAGATGAGATCATGGGGCACTCCAACTGCTGCCACAGGCCAAGCTCACATTCTGCCTACAACAGTATTGTTTGAAAGACAATAGAAACCTGAGTTCAGGTAATTAAAGCACCTGAAGATGAAGGGATCTCCTACAGGTTTCAAAGCAGTGATCTTTGACTGACTGAACCAATTCCAAGACACTTTTCAGCTGCCTGTCCTTGATTGTCTCCCTGTGTGTGGCTGAAGTTCCCATTAAAAAACAGAATGAATTTCAGTCCTGAGATTAAAACACATTCTGAGACCAAGATTTCCAATTACAAGTGCTTCACTCTCAGTGCTGTTGTGGAGTCCCTAGCTGGGAAAAGAAGGAACTGTGTGATTGAGGAGAGAAAGTGTGGGCATCTTGCTCTCAATGAGCCACTCAGATCCATTTTGAGTTCTTATAATCCAGTCTTATCTTTTCATGTCACATATCACTTCAGAATGGCACTGAAATGTGGCACAAAGCTTCTAGTTTCAATCAACCACCAGAAACTGAATGTGCAGTGACTGCCTGAGCCTCCTATCCTCAAGCAGCCACTATTTCAAGAAAATTAGGACACCCTTCTCTGCAGCACAGTAGAAACACTGTGCAGTTATAAGCAAGGTAATAATGCAGAGATGATGGAGTTGGACATCATTGAGGAGATTAGCTCTAGTGCTGGTGACAAAAGTAATATGCAGAAAATATTGCAGTGTCACAACACAAAATCCCTGCAAAAAGCAAGCTGTATTCTGGCACGTCAATGAAAAAGCAGAATCAGTGCTTAGGTTTGGGGTTTTATGGGTTTTTATGATGCTGAGCAATAACAATTTGCTTTCATTACCATTCATTGCTGTGTAATTGCCCTAATTTTCACAGAAAGTCTGGGGATAAACAGAAGACATATTATCTGACTCAGTTCCCCCTTACTTTCTGATACTTTTCTCTCTTTTAAGCCCTAAAAACCAACTCCAGTCATTTACTGCACAATTTGTCACTTACTGCTGTGACAGTAAACAATTCTTATCCTCCACAGACCCAGTTTGCTGTGCTAACACTCAATTGCAGAAGGAGGATTTCTGAACTGCATCAATCTGAAAATCTCCCAAGAAAAGACACCTGCAAATCTTCCAAGGTTTATGATTCTCCTTGATAAAACAGTGGCTCAGGAACACAGCAGGATGAGCCATCCTGTGCCTTTTGAGGTTTCTCATTACAATGTTTTAGATCTCAAGGACAATCGAAAGTTATGCAAGAAGTTTTATTGTGCATTTTCCAACTCTAAATAAGAAAGCACACACACAGGGAAAAAAGAGGGGGGAAAGAATCAGACTCAAGAAACCAAGAACTGAATTGTGGTAGATGTAATTCCAAGGCCTGAACCTCTGAGTCAAGGTAAATAAAAGCTGGATTCAGCTGGATGCATGCAGGATTCTATTACTGAAGATAGCATCAACAAATTTGCTTTACAATTAGATCCCACAGGGAAGTCAAGATTAGGAGTTTGGTGCTTTATGGAACTCAATTTATGATGTCACCAACCCTGGCAAATATTTGCCATTAGAGATTATATTAGTTGTTCTAGAAGTCACATTAATAGAACCAGTTCTTAATTAGGCTCAGTACAACTTATGAATTTCACTACCATTTTATATTCTTAGTTTGCCCACAAAGAGCAATATTTTAAGCATCAGGTAATGCCACCTGCTTGGAAAAGACACATAATACACAGCACCACTTTTTTTTCCTCTTCTCATTTCTTCCAATCTAATTTTACATGATTAATCAGATGCATGATGCCCAGCTTTCTACAAACCACAAAGCAAAGGCATTGCTATCATAAAAAGCTACTTTTGCATAATCAGAAAAGATTTAGCATGCCATTCATCTTCATTATACAGGTGATAAGCAATTCCCAAGTTGCATGGTTTACTTCTCCTGCATGCTGATTTGCTATTATAAAAATAAACACATTTTGGAGCATCCCAATATGTTGATATAAATAAACAAGAGTTGGAATATAGAAAGGGTGATATATAACTATTTTAGTACAGTATGTAGGAAGGATATATATGTCAGAAGCAGCAGAAGCTTTGCTTTTTTTCTGAAATATACCTTTATTTGAACTTCCCCTCACCTACACACAGGGCAGTTCATTTGACTAATAGGCATTTCAAAAGATGAAATGTGCAGACAAACTTCACATGCCTCCTGGAAAGATGTCAGAAAAAAATTCACCATAAATATCTACAGAAAGAGAAGAAGCAACCTCAATATCCTGAAACCTCTTGACCCAAACTCCTCTCCAAAGGCTGTCTCAGGGGTACAGAGGGAAGAATAAAACTAAATATTTCTGAAAAACAGAATCTTACATATTAGTTATTATGGAATCTAATCAATTTTATGTTACAACGTCTGCTCTAGATACAGCCAACATAAAGCTGGATATTGAAAACTCAATAAAAACCAGTACAATGTTCAGTGTAGCAGCACAGCAGAGGCAAAGTTAATCATTGCTGTACATTTAACTTTGTGCAAACTACCACAAAATTATTTCATTTGTTCATACACCTAAACTGTATAACAAGATAATTTATACTTGAACAAACAATATATAAATACATAAAGACAATAATTAAAGAAAAACATTCCAAAGTATTGCTAAGAAGCAATTGCCTCTATCAGCTTCAGTAAACACTCCTTTATCAGATTGTGAAATATTTACTACTGATGGGTGCCTGTTCAAGGGCTCTCTAGGATCACCACCAAAGATTCCTTAGATATTTTTCTTTCAACTCACACAATACTGAATTACAAGATGCTCCTGGTCAAAACTCTTCTCTCACAGCACCTGTGAACATTTATTTCATGCCTCCAGAGACCACCTTCCCAAGCTTTCCTTCCTGAGCTTTATTCTTCTGCAAAATTTGGAATTTAGCCTGAGGAGCTAGACAAATTTGGATGCTCTCACTCTTTTCTCAGTGGCTTTGTGCCTGTAAGTATGTGCTCCAGATAGAGGTTATTTTTAACATCAATTAGTTTGCTGTATTAACACAAACAAGGATGTGACATAAGGTTGAATAAGCATACAAGTGCAGGGAAAATTCATAAACAAGTATTGCTCAAAATAAATGAGGAAAAAAGAAAATAAGAGGGGGTGTGTGTATATACACACACACATTTCATCCACTTCTGTCATTCTCCTGCAATACCTTTCTTTCTTCCCAGGGTAATTTTCTGATCCAGTCCCTGGCTCAGGGATTAACAAAAGGATCATTAGGCTGCACAAGTATAGGTGAACACAGAGCAGGATTTCCATGCACTTTGAACATCAGAATGGATTTACATCCTTCACTAATACCTCTACCTCTTAACCAAGGGCTGTATTTATCTGTGTTGTCAAGCCATAGTGTATCTATGGCCAATGAGGAAATTAAATTTGCTTGCTAGAACACACATATATTCAGTTGCTTGTTTTTTCTTTGCTTTCTTCCTTAATAGAAGCAGAGCCCATCAAATTTGCCAGACAGATCATTAGAATGAAATAACACACATGAGGTTATTGCAAAATATTTTTTCCTAGTTTCCCTTTCTTCCCACAGCAACATTTATTCTGACACTGCCCTTCTGATTGATGGCAGATGTCTGGGGCCATGCAAGTCAGCTTTCTGAAGGAAGAGAAACCAGTGACGTCAAGTCTGGGTATAATTCAAGTGCAACTTGTTCCATTTGTGCAGGGTCTCAGCTCTAGATTTGACAAAGAAATTACCAAATTGCCTCTGGGCCATCTCTTCCTGCAATAACAAGCCCAACAGCAGCGGGCAGTGCTCAGAGAGCAGCTCTGCCTCAAGAACTGAATTTAATCAGAGCCCTGGGTAGAGAGTGAGCTCTCCTGCTGCTCTCCCAGTCCCTCTCCAAAGCCTTGTCACTCGAGTGAGACTTGCATAACCAGTGCTTACAGCAGCACAGCACGTCCTCTCAGCACTGAACATGTGCTCGTGGGCTGAGCAAACATCCCCCTTGAAGATGCCTGCAAGTACCATCTGCTGACCTGCACACCCCTGCTCCTCACCACCGACAGAGACAGCCCCACAGGTCACCTTGGAGCCTCTGCTGTGCTAGACTTGCTGCAAACACAGCCCACACATGACAGTCAGCCTCTCTAAACATCCACCCACAGCACAGAAGCACCAGCAGGCACTCACCACCTTGCAGAATAAGGGGACTTTTATAAGGTTTGCATGGAGCAGCTCTTCTGATGTGCTTTTTACAAAGTGGGATTTTATGTTTCGAGATACCTAACATACAACATCCAGGCTAAAACTTCAGGTTTGTGTGAAGTAGTAATTTCCCTCATTTATTACAAGCTTGCCTGAAGAGGGGGGATGTATTTATAGCCAAGATTACCAGCCAGGAGCTGAGCTGAAGCCTTGGCAGGCATCCACTAAAGATGACAGCGATCCACTGAGCAATGTTAACAAGGACGGGGCACAGGGGAAAAAAGTGACCACAGAGGCAGAAATGCAGTTGGGGAACAAAGCTACTGGATTTTGCTAATCTGATTATATAAAACAGCTCATTATAATGAGCTCTATTGAAAACTTTAAAGAGCATAAAACTATTTCTTCATGATACGCCAATGCTAGTCAAATAACTCTAGATGAAGTCCAGAAGGGGAAAATCCAAGACATTTCTATCTCTCCACAACTTTATGAATTGGATTTCAGAATTAAAAGCAATTCTGTTTAGTACCCTAAAATCATCTGTAGACTAAACTGGTCATCAGTGAATATATTTATGTTTTTAACTTTCCACAGGTGTTAAACAATGTTTAACATCATGCAGCATTATGGAACTAGCAGAGAAAGAGGTGAAACATGAGAGGCAGGGAAGATTATCTTCCCAGACATTCCACTGACAATTAGAACTGTGCACTAAAAACTGTAATGCCACACAGAGTCAAGAGAACCCAGCATCAGACTTCCTAAATTCATTCATTTTCATGTTCACTTCCATAAACATTTGTTATTAACTTGAGTGTTATGAGAGTCTCCAGTTACCAGCAATCCCGTTTTTCAGTGGAAATGCACAAATAACAAGGTCAAATAAGGAGATGGACTAGAATCACAAGCAGAATTCCTCCTGAATAAGTGACCCCAAGCTTTGCAGTTTTTTCTAGACACATCTGTATTAGAGTTCCCTTCATGAATAAAAATCCCATATTCACAGAAATACCAGGTTAAAGTAAAATGTAATGATTACATCTTAAAGTGTTATTTGTCATACTTTGCTACAGAACACATGATCCCCACTATTGTTAAACTTATTAACTGGTATTCCCAGCTGGCTTAGATTCAAGGCATTCAAGCATGTAAAGCATAATCCATTGTCTTTTTACAGACTATTAAACAAAAAATATTTTAAGAGCCCTGAAAAAAAAAAAAATCCAAATTCAATTTATATTCAGGATTTGACTTAGAACAAATAAAATCTAAATCACTAGTGCTAAAATTTGGAACATTAAAAAAAACAGCAATATGCTTAAACATTTCACTCAGTTGTGTTCACTCAGTTTCTGTTTGAGACTCTTCCAAAGAAAACAACCACAGGTTTTACTGAACCAACCATATGATAGAATCAGGGACAGATGGAGAACGAGACTGTGGCAGTGCACTCACAGATGGAAGAGACTGTAGATGATATAATAAAGATATTTTACACCTCTCTGTATTTTCAGTAAACAGTGAAATAAGATACCAAAAGGCTATCACTGTTGGTGGTAGAAGTGACAGCTCCTATTTGCAATATATATACTTGAACCACCTCACATTAAAGCAGTTTTAATCTCTGAATCGCCCTCATTCCTGATTTCCAAGAGATGAGTTTTAGTAACTACTGGGAACAGTAGCTTAATCTAAACCCATACCAGATGAATTATGGGTAGGTTCCCAGAAATTCTCTAATTTGATTGTTCTCAAAAGCAGGAATGTCAACAGTACTGGCCAGAAAGTTAGGCATTCCCAAGAAGTTACATAAACAAAGAATTACTTCTTTAAATGAAGAGATCATGTGATCACACGAGATGATTTAAAATGGTGAATTAGTTTATGTCAGCTACGCAACAGAACCAAATACTCGCATTGTACAGTTGTATATTTTAATATCACATTTTCCTATGTAATTTTCCTAACTATATCCAATGTATTACTGGGAAAGGGTATGAAGAAGTTCTCTCACAAAATATAATGGACAAAAAATTTTTAAAAGTGAATGTGGCTCAAATTATGTTTGCAGTAATGACTCTTTCCAGAAAAAAGTGCAATTATTAATTTATTTCTTCTTAAATAAATTTTTATTATATTCATACAAATATGAACACTTAATAGCCCGAATACAGTGAAGCATTAACCAAGAACTTGTCATTAGCATTCATTCTAGGCACCTCAGCAATCTTTAGATTATGCAGTATGATCTTTTTAAAGGAAAAAAAAAATCTGGCTTCCTAACTAAAAATGCAAAATCCTGTAACTTTGAACTAAGATTCACTAAGCTTAATTAAGCAAAGGGTTGTGATTTATACAGATAATTTAATTTTAAATTAAAGCAAAGCTACTCAGGTTGATGACAAACATATGATACAAAACAATAGTAAAAATTCTGTGGTCCTCTTAATTTTTTCTCTGAGAGAACAGAACCTACCACCTGCTTGTGTCTTTACCACAGATCAGTACCTGCTGCAATAGTACCAGTTTTTATGCTTCACCTTCCTCTAGAAGGGAAGTATTTGCTGCAGTCTCTTGGCCAGCTTCTACCTTTACCCAGCTGCATTATTTAGTATTTAGTCTAATCCCTACCTCCTGTCCTTGATTGTCCTTTATCCATCAGGGATGAATGTCAGGTTATAAATATTTACAGATGTTTACACCAAGTGACCGACTCTACTCAAAGACCAGAGAAAAGTGAATCCTATCAACTCTGAACCACACTGGATTACAGGAGGGATCTCGTATTATTGAGCAAAACTCCATTGACAATAATGCAAGAAACGAATTACACATCTCAGGTGGCTTCCAGTGGTGCTGCTGAGAGCCACACACGATGTATGTGTGCTACCTGAAAAGCACAAAGGAGCCCAAAGGTGCTGTTCCTTCCCCACACAACTGTTAAACACCCTTCTGCTTCCTCATAAAATCTGACAACCATCAATAGGTATCTGTTCCTCCTGCTGTGAAATGTGTTATCTTCATAGCATTCCCCATTAACACGAGTTTTTCTGTGGAAGAGCATCTCTGGCTGGCAGTAGCACTCATGGTACATCATTATTTCAGTTTGAGATCAGATTTGATTAAACTTTAGCCCCAACTTTGGCTGTGCCTACCTGACCAAGCAGTGAGGACTGATGGCAGCAGATCTGTAGAGCAAACCCAACATTCTCAAAATCCACATTTCCTGGGACTTGACTTTGTAGTTGTGCTGGTTTTGACCATGAGGATGCTATGCTTGATTTATAGTATGAAAGCAATAACATTTTTGGTAACAATACACAGACTTATGTAATGTACAATTTGGATCATTAAAGTAGCTAATAAAAATTCAGAAGTATTGATGAACCAAGTGAAATACTGAAACCTTTATCAACTACTCTGCTGAAAAATACACACAGTAACTCAAACCTAAACAGGTCATTTTTCCAATAAGCAGTGTTGATGTCTATATGCTTTATAGAGCTTCCATATCTTTAAAACATTCTGTAATCATATTTTCTGCAACAGAATTTGCCTATTTAGCCCTAGACATCATGAACTATAGTTAGTCAGCAGCTAATATTATAGAAAATTATGTCATTTAGTAAAGCTTCACATCAGAGAGAGAACCAGTTCTGAAAATAAAAGATAAATGTAATAAACATAATATTAAATTGTATTAGCAATTAGCAAATGAAAGCAATAGACCATTCAATATTAGAGGTGCTCTAAGTTCTCCAGCTGAAGTGATGGAGCTTAAATACAGGTAATAAAGGCTAAAAGTAAAACCATCCCAAGTGACATTTTACTTATACACTTGTTTGTATTACTGTGGAATACTCAAATACCAGACTCTGAGCAGTCATGTTTCTCTGTGACAAGTAAAGAGCTACTCCTACCTTCAATTTATTCCCCTTGTATGAAACAGCAGCTGTCTCCCAAGACTGAACTCAGGGCAGAAGCATTTGCAAGCACTTGGAAGATAAAACTAACAATATCACATATACCTAAATGTTTAAGGGAACCAAATGTATTTCTCATGTTGCTACATGTCAAATGGATCAATTACATCACCTCATGTGCCTTGTCAAACTGAAAACTGATATTGCATCTTTCCAGGTCACACATCTATTTATTTATGCCATATAATGTTCAGTACTTTGAATGATTTATAGGTAATGAGGGAAGCAGCACTATGTTTTGCCAGGCTAAAAGAGGAGTTCAGAAAGCTGCACTTCCTATTTTCCCATCTCTTTTATTGATGCACAGTAAATGAACTTCATCAAGACTTCAATGTAAAACTTCCAAATTAAACCAATTATTGAGTTCTATACACTTTGAGTTCCTGAATTGAAAAGTCAAGGCAAAATGTATTTTAAACATTAGCTTTGTTGGCCACATACTGTTGGAAGAAAAACTATTTATTATGGTACCATTCCCTTCTAGTGTGAAGTGATTAACTGCAGATCAAATGTATTAACTATGTTAGCTACAATATTCATCTTTTAATGCCACTCTGTTGATAGAACAACTTTCCCCATTACACTAAAAATTCCAATACTGCAATTAATGAACCTAGGTAATGTTTAAAGTAAATAAGCCCTTTTACTATAATAGGAAGGAAAGTATTTACATGTGGATGAGGTACAATAAAGCAACCTGTTCATAGGCTTTTGTGCAATTCCTCCATGCAATTACTTCAGCCTGAGAACTACAATGTGAAACCCTCAAATTAAATACAATTAGTTCCGTGGATTAACTTCACACCAAAGACACTTTAATACTCCCAGAAGACTACAGTCCCCTCTCTCACTAGTGTTCACATGTTTTTTATAAATCCTTTGAACTAGATCATTCTGTCTTCCTGTCCTGTGCTATACACATTTATTCCTGGCACTAGAATCTCTCTATTTCTGTTTGAACTTTGGGACTCATCTGAGCAGCATTGTGGCTGCAAACCTGTTACCATTGGGTGCATGTAGGGAAGGACAATGAGTGAATCAGTTCAGGAGCAAACACTCTGTGGATGTAAGGAGCTCAGATCCTCAGATCCCACAGGCAGATGAGAACACCAAGGGTTAACCTTGAGCAGTCAAGTCCCCTACCTCATCTAGTGCATAATCTCCTCATCAGTATGGGCACACAGAGAGGGATATTATAAAACCACTACCATATGCTTCTGATTCAGGATGTAAAACACTCCAGGGCATGTCTGAAAGCAGATGGACCTCTGCAGAGATCATGGAAATCCATGGCACCCTGGGGACACTCCAAGGATGGCACTGTACCACAAACCTCTGCCTCCTTGAAAATGTGTGGAGCAAAAGGAGAGACCCAACACAGTACTCATCATGGCAGATCAGGCTACAATCAAATAACTTTTCATCATCCAAATAGGAAAGTGGTCACATATATGTGATTAACACTCAGATGGATTTCAGGTCTGGGGTTATAACAGTTAATTTTATTAAGCCATCAGATTACTATGCAATGGCAGTCAAAAAAGAGTAAATTGAATCTTAGGCAGTGTTAAGAAAGAAACAAAGACCAAAATACCATTATGCACTTCATGGCAAAGCATTTTAAACATCATCAACTTTGGGTCTCCCTGCCCTCAGAATAGAATAGAACAATAGAAAATACAGAGCAAGCTGACAAAAATGAGCAAAGATACTAAATAGATTTGTATTAGATCCAAAGGCTCCTCAGTCAAGATTAAGGAAGAATTTTGATAGAAGTCTGTAAAAATCAAGGGTGCCATGGAAAATAAAGCATGTCAAATGACAGGCAGATGGCAGGTTACAAATGAAAAAATGTGGTCTTTCACAATATTTAGGAATTGCATTTAGGATTAAAAAAACAATGGATGCTTTCTTCATTTATAAGAATTCCTTTCTGTTCAACATCTTGAGTAAATCTCAGAGAAAACCAAATCTAGTAAAGCATGAGTGAGTTCAAGAGGGAATCATAAATCAGTAAAATGAGGATTCCTTTAAAAATAGGTCAGGATACATTGCAATATTAATCCTTCCCTAAGTACAGGTTGCTTCATCTACATCCCATTTTCTTATATTGCAAAAGCGTTCAAGCATCGTATTAGTGTCAAAGCAGCTCAAACAGCACAGAACTCTTGTTCAGCACTGGAAGGTTTTCTCTTATTTTCCTAAACAATGGCAAAGGAGATGCATACACACAATACACCAGGAGTTACCGATGAAGCAGAATAAATGGGTCACACAGTGTTTTTAAAACTGTTACTGTAAAAATACATGCTCACTAATGGGATGTAAAACCAGGTTCTCAGTAAGTAGGTCATGCAGCATTTTTATAGACTATTAGAACATACACATGCATACTAATGGAATATAAAACTGGATTCTGTAAAAGTAAGAAGATTAGAGAGACCAAAAAAATCCTGTGACATGGATGGGTCTGAGGTTGCTCTATTAGACAGCTGTATATATTTGTCAGGGATAATCTGTTTCCTGAAATATTTCTGTCTTTTCTTGCAAAGTTGTTTGGAACAGCCTCTAGGGGAATTGTGCTTCTCTGTTAGCTCAGAGCAATAAAAATATAGCTCACTACTAAAACTGGATGTTAAAAAGTAATTCTGCCTCTAGAGAGCACTACTGTAAGCAGTCCAAAGTTTGAGGAAAGGAAGCCAGAAGATGACAGAAACAAAACCAAGCATAGTTATGTTTAAAACTATCATTCATTCTCCTATAATTTTGTTGACAGACTAAGCTTACATACAAAAATAAAAACCACACTGAACTGGCATAATGTATAACTATAATAAAACTAGAGCAGCATAATATAAAGGATGTAAAGCAACGTGACAAATATAAACACCTATCTTGTTTTATTTAGGAATATAAAATATTTATACTTAATGCTCAATTATTTGAGACCTACTAGACAAGTTCATCATTTCTACTCCTAAGACTGACTTGTCACAACAAAACCAAGATAGTTGAAGCAAAAGATCTCTGACAAGTGAAAATACAACATCAATTTAAGCAGCACATTATACATCTCAAAAGTGCATTGATCTGACTAGTTACAACTTTATGTACCAGGTAAAGTCTGCACTGGGCTTTAACTATTCCAGAACTCAAACACATTCACAGTTTAAGTGTGGATTCAACTGTTGAGTATCCTGGCCTTGCAGAAGGATTAATCTTTTGTGAAAGTAAGCTGCCCTGAATGAAACAAGAGCTAATACAGAACATTCTTCATCCTTCAGCAGGGGGGGCTTGCTGAGGCCTCCCACAGCTGCCTAACTTGAGAAGCACAAACTCCATTAAGAGTGACATCACATTACAACCTGTCATTCATGTGATGTTAATGCCTGCAGGATGACACATCTGTATCTTGCCAGGCTCTTGACAGCCTCACTACAGGTTTGAACCGTGCACCTTGCACTCTGCAGAGGCTCCAGCACAGCCCAGGCAGGACTTAACACAGAGCTGAACACAAATGGGATTCAGGAGTCACCACTTACAAAATCAGAGCAGCTAAATTTCCCATCATTCCTACTCTGGGGTTTGGTAGTTTTTCTGGATTATTCTCTCATCTTGACCTCTTGCATTACCACTAACCAAACAGCACAGCCAATGCAATCAGAACCTAAGGGAGGAATTACTATTCCAGTACAAATCAGAGTGGCATCAATAAGGGGGACCATCTTAGAAGCAGCAGGAGTAGAAGATAATTAACAGTTTTCAATCCCAGAAGCCACTGCAGATTTCCAGGGGGAAAAAATTACTTTTTAAAAATTAAAGATCAGTTAAAAGCTATGGGGTGATAATCTGAATCACAAGCACAGAGGGCTGATTTTGTACCAAGAGATCATAAACTCCACTCATTTAGTATCCCATTACTTCTTCATGTGGCTGGTGGAAACTAAAGGTAGGATGCAGCACAAAGCTGGCATGAACCCAGCCCAAACTGTAATAAAGAACTCCAATTAAGACCCTCACAGAAAGAATTCAGATGAGACAGGTTGGAAGGATAGAATCTAAGTTATACATCTTTCAGGGAAAGTTGGAAAGTGGTGAAATATCCAATTTATTTTATTATTATTATTTAATGTTTACTCATAAACATAGACTGAGAAGTGGCAGCTTTAGTTTTCCATTGAAATTAATAAATTAGCACACTATCTGAAATTAGGCTGGCAGTTACATTTTTACAGTTAGCTGTTTCAGCTAACAAAATTACATCTTTTTTAGGTTATAATTCCACATTTTCAAATATTTGCAATTTCAAGACAACTGTGGCTTCAATGAACAGTTACTCAAACAAATTTAATAATTGGCAATGGACCTGCCAACACCTTCTGCTACAGCAAGTCTGTCTTCCTGTCCTCATTTATAGTTCCTCCATTGTCACATGAAAATCAGAATTTCTTATTAGCAGCATCAACTGGGCAGGTTGCCTTTTGTCAAAAAAGAAAAAAGTCTGGAAAATAAAACAAAGAAAGACAAAGAAGGATAACACACTGAAATTGTACAAGCTCAGCATGTGAAGACAAGCAGAAATCACTGAAAACAAAACAACCCTTAGATAAAATAGAAAGACATATAAAGAATATATATGTATACTATCAAAACTCATTTTTTGATGTAACTTGCAAGATTATAATCTATATCTAATCTTCTAGAATTAGAAAGCATAGCTTTTAAAAACAAAACCTTTTTTAGCACCTAGAAGCTCTAAAACAACATTTAAAAACCCAATGGACCATTCAGGCACCTGGATGATCATCACTATAAGTAATTTCCTGTCATTTCATTTTTTTCCACCAGCAAATAACCCTTTAACAATCAAAGGCCCAGCAGTGTTCAGGGAGCAACAGGAAATAGAGTAAGAAAATTTATAGACTACATTCAAAATGCAACTTGCATTGCCAGAATTTACTGACCTGCACCCAGGTCTAAGTTAATTTTCAGCTCTTCTCACCACCCATAGGGAAGAATTGTAGTATCCCACCCTGTTAAAAGTAAGTAAAATGCATTCTGTTCTGCATCTGGGTTTTCAGGAGCTGGTTTCACTTACTTCTTGTCAGCTTATGACCCTTAGGTTTTCCCTGTAGGTTTGATTTCAATTGAATTCCCGAAGTAAACCACTTCACAAGCATTCTTGACTTTCAAGAGCTATAAAAAATAACTCCTAGTGTTTGCAGAACAGAACATCTTCATTTAAAATGACCTTCTCATTTCTGATGCTTTCACCCTGAGCGGATTGCCTTAGGAATCAAGGATACAAATGTCCATTCAAATATCTCTTTTTATTTTATATTTTGGGTTTAGTCTGACACAAAGTTTTTAACATGCCAAGAAACACAAATTTTCATCTTATTTCTAGCTCTAAAAAATTCAGAAATAACAAGAAAAGAAAAAAAAAATTCAAAATTCACTGTAAGCCATCTGCATGGAGTACTTCCACACCACAGCAAAGCCAATAGTGCACAGCATGTCAAATAATGTTAACACTGTAGCAGCTGATCACAAATAAAATTAAGGTGGTCTGAAAGCACCACCAAAACAGTTTGCACAGTATTCTGCAGTAACACATTCACTCTGCAGATCTTCCAGTGGGAATGCTGCTGTGAAAGAACAGGAGGTGTTCCAGATCCCTGTACAAATTCTTTTTTCATGCTGAAGGATTGGAGAAAATTTTTCTAAGAAATAATTTTTATTGAAATCCCACTAGGTGACCCTTATGGAGTCATTGTAGCCATATTCTAGGAGTGTTCCTATAACATCTGAACCATTTAAAGTGGATCATGACAACAGGCTTTGTTTTTGTTTCTGAATTGTAGCTTCTACCCAGCCTCACACATGCACTGCCTGAAGGTGACCCTGAGGCTCATTGGCAACAGATGAAGGGCCCCTGATCCTCATGGGGGCATTTTGGAGACACAGCAGGAGCACAGCATGTGTGGAAAACCTCTGTCAGACTCATTAAGCAATTACAGTGATTTCTCAGGGGAAGACAGCAACTGCTCTTGTAGTAGCACCCTTGAAAAACAATTGCTATTCGTACAGATGCACTGCACTGCTCTGAAATCCCCCATTCCCTAGGTTGCCTCATGGGCAGACTTCACTTTCTACTATCCTGATCAGGTTCTCTCAGTACAATTAGCATTTCCAAGAAAAAAAAGAAATCCACTCTATAGAAATGCAAAGAGAAATAAAAGGAATGGTTCTCACCCCATACATTTTTTCCAAATTTGCATTCACTGAATAAATACCAACCAAACTTATAAGTAGTCAACACCAGCTTTGGGTACTGAAGGGGGGAGGGGGGGATAAAAACTGGGTTTTGTCTTAAAGAAAGGAGGTGGGTATTTGTTTACTTTTACTGAATATCACATGAGAATTCCTAAGTCAATTTGCAGGAAATACCCAGGTAATCTGCTAACTTAAATTACTGATCTTGAATTTTTGTAACAACTGAATTCCAGAAACTCTCACTTTATCTGCAAAAATATTCATTTAGCATTAAATCTCTGAAGGTCTTAGCCAAAAACAATTACATTGCTCTTAAATTCAGAATAATTGGTTTTAAGAATGTGAAATCATGCAAAGGACAGTTACTCTTTATGGAAAAATCTCGCTGACCTCACTAATTCAACTAACAAGGAATAGTCTCCTACTCATGTTATTTTAGACAAAGAAGTATATTCTACTCTGGTGCCCACCCATCTGGCTCCTCAGCATGAAAACACTTCCAAAGAGCCCAGTTCACAACAGCCACCCTGCCACAGGAATATTCCACCCACATTTTGTGAAATAGAAAGATAACAAGTTTAGAATGTACAACTCAAACTCACTTTAATAAGTGCAAATGCAGGGCACAGAACCACGGTACAAAGCAGATTTCATGCTATGTGCAGCATCCAGAGAACATTTGGATTTTACACACAACACTGAGAAATGAATGAAAAAGAAAACATATAGACTGACTCCAAAGTAATTTGGTCACAATGGGAGTCCTAATGCAGAACTGCACCACTTTTACTTGAAAGTATTTTCAAGCTAACTTGCCTATAATGAAAAAGAGTTTTAGGGAGCCCAGTTCCTTTTAGTTGAAATGTTTCTAAGGGTGATTAATGGCAATCTGTCACCATCATTGCCTCTCAGAAGAGAAGGCCAATGTGCAGAACTTCTACCAGCATATATTAGTTTGCCAGAAGAAAACAGGTAATCTAAAGCCAGACTTACACCTTACAAATCCAGAAGTGCCAAATACTTGAGCAATTGTCAGAGAGATCTCAGAAGAAAAGCTGGCTGGCCAGTGGAAAATATTAGCCCTGCCTATATTCCACTTTCTGACTCACCCTGGAGTGCAACAATTAATTTCCAATTCATCTTCACCTTTCCTGTAAAAAGGGCCTCATGTAAAAGGACACTTTGACATAAAAACAAGATTCTGCTTTAGCTGATACTTTGATTTATTGTTTTAGGAATCAGCAAATTTACTCATGTTCAGCTGAAGATTCCTGCATCTGTCCTTGTTATGAATTTGGATGCTTCATTTTACTTCTCTCCCAGTTCATTTTAATGTAAAAATCTTAACACACCTGCATTGCTGTTCATTGCTGGAAGAAATATTTCCATTTCTTAATAAATAGCAAGAAAAGAAAAGAAAAAAAAAAAGAAAAAAGAAAAGGTTATCTAATAGCTGGACTGTCAAGAAGTACATTTCCAGAAGGTAGCCAGGCAGCTTAGCAAATATCACAAATTAACCCCTGTTCCCACTAAGGAGATTTAGGACTCAATCAGAACTCCCTGGGCTATCTTTAATCTAGGAGGATGTCCAAAGACAGACTGGAAGGGTGTATTTGAAAGCCTGGATATGAAAGATCACCCAACCAGGCCTTCCCTCAAGCCAGGGAATGACATTGTTCCCTGGTGTGAAGAGCCCAGGTCAGCCTGGGTGGGTCCTGCTGACATCTCTGCAGAGCAGGTGACTGCATTCATTCAAAAAAAATAAAGATAAAGAGTTCAAAAGTGACTTCAGCTCCCTTTTGTGAAGTACTGAAATGAGAATTTCATCAGATCCTGCCAACTTGAACAATTATCCCTGAAGTATCCCAGAACATTTGCTTTAGAAGCTTAGATCAATTTAACTATTTCCTTGTTAGCATGAATCCTCATAAATACTGAGATACTAACAATTTTTGCAAAAAAATGTATTGGGCACTTTTGTCCTCCCAGAATGAGAGATTTCATGCTTTTTCTGCTTAGCAGTGGGAATACACTTCCTTTCTTTCCTCCTAGCTCTAGCCCTGTTGCCTGTGATTTTGTTATCTCTTCTTAATAGAAATTCCTAACCAATTCTATCCACACAGATCCATTCTATTCCTTGGCATTCACCCTTACCTACACACTTTCCCCCTCATTTTGTATGATTTCTATCTGATCTTTAAGTCAGTGATGAGCTCCTGATGCACCCATTATTGTCTGTGCCTATCATTCCTATTTCACCTCCACATTGTATAACATGTACAAAAGAAAATTAAGTCACCCTCAGGAGCTGCAGCCTTTTATCCCTTAGCTGATCTTCTCGAGAAATCCTGTATAGCAATTCCCTGAATTTGCCAAAATCTGTTTCTCTGAAATGTGTTATTCTGTTTCTCCAGTACATTCTTTTCCTTTAAAAAGTCACTTCCATCTTTACAGCTCTTCATCTTGTTTTTTCAACTTCCTTTCTCAGTTCCCCCATTAACCAGAAGCCAATCTAAACCATCTGCTACAATAACATTTCACAGCTTCTGAAACCAATTGCCCAGCCCATTTCAGGACTTTTTGTACTGGTAGTAATGGTATAATCTTACTATCATGTCCATTTTCACACATATTATTAATAATTAATATATAATTGTAAATAATAATTGCAAATAAATACAAAATACAATTATTTGTAGTCTAACATACAACATGTATATTTTTAGTATTTAATTTGTAATATACTTAACATTACTATTCAAAAAATACGCTAATAGTATGAATGAATTCATACAAGTAGTTATTAAAGACACTGAGAAAACATTATTTAGAGTGTCTTCCTTGATTAACTTCACACACAGTGCTGTCTCTCCTCTAGGGCAAAGGCCTCAGAAAAAGTATATCCAGAATAGCAGAACAAAATATACTCAGCCAAATTTCTATAAAATCCATCTTTCCTCAGAGAAAGGATTAGAGCTTTCTGTCAAGACTCTAGGATAAAATCGTTCCTCTCTAAAAATTGATGAATAGTAAAAGTAAGAATTCATGCTTCACAACAAAATCTTTGCAATTTTGGAAATATTTCAGGCACTCTTCTAGATAATAATTTTATCAATTATTGTTATTTACAACATCTATTTTCCTCTGTAATCTTTTTCTACTTGCAGACTATAACCAAAACATGCTGCAATAAATAATGAAGTTTATATTTTACTTCTTTCCAGACAGGGAATTCTAGGAGATGAATTATTCATGTATTATTTTAGATTCAGAACAACTCTATGGCTTCTCTTTATGCAGCTTAATGCACCAGCTAGAGATTAACAGAGATGAGATGGATCTATTCAAGTCAGTACAAGCTCTAACACCACTGATCATGATGTGAAATGTAAGATGTTCTTTTCACTTGCTATAGAAAACAAGTTGTGCTGATAACACAGTAGAAGCTTCCCATAATGTTTGTGGAAAAAAAACCAACGTAACTTAAAGACAATTTTAAAACACTGCATTAGGTCTCCTGCCCAGGGAAACCCTGAAAATTCTGCTGATTTGGCATAAAGGTGCATCTATTGCTCGTCACTCCTAGAAACAATGAGAGCAGAATCCCAAATAATCCCAATATTTCTGCCAGCAATAACCACTTTCCTAGTTGAAAAAAAATTCTTTGTAATACAAGTAACATGTCAATTAACAAAAAGTAGTCTGACAGCAGCCTTAGCAATACTGCTCAAGATTAATGCTGGTTTGCAGCTTACAGTTATTTAACTGTTACTCAAAAACTGTCCTGCTCTGCAGGTGGGAGATTGGTTTTCCTAAAACCACTATTTCTCATTACTTGAAACCTGGCAAGGGAATGGAAATCTTGTTCAAAAGCCCAGAACTTTTTAAATTATAGCAAAAATTGACATTACATATCAATGTAGCCTGTAGTGACCATTCATTCTCTCATATTAAAATTTTCCTCTAGAACATATCAGCCAGAAGTTGACCTGCCTTTGAGCCCTGAATTAGGCTAGCAGTGCACTTTTCTAGAAAAACTTCATCTCTTTGACTTCCACTCCTTTAAAATAAAACTTTATCTGGAATTTATCTGGTTTTTTCACTAATAGTATGATGAATTATTTCCTGGTACCTAATTGCAATTTACGAGCCATTTGAGAAGAGATCACACGGTGCTTGTGATTTGCTGCTTAGTCATATAAATGGCAAAGTTTATTCTCCAATTGGATAATGTTGGTTTAAAGTTAGGAATTCTAGACAACAAAAACGTGAACGTAATATTTAATATTTTAAAATAATTTTCTCTCTTCTCATATACTCATCCTCAATATAGCTCTGCACATTGATCTAATTAATAAGTTCTGTTATTTATACTAATAAAAATACATTACTTTCATTTAAGGAATTACAACACAAATATATAGCAAAATACATAGGAAGGAAGGAGTTCTCAATGTGGAAGGATGTACCTAAAGGGTACTTAATAAACACCCAAACATTGAGTTTTCCTGGAGAAAACTTGAAGCAAGATAATGTTACAGCTGTTGAATTTGCTGTATCTTGCAGGAATTGAAGAGTTTTCTCTGCTGTCAATGAGGAAAGTAGAGGACAGCAGAATCAAGGATCCACATCCAGCAGAGTCCTCTGGACGTGTCTGTCCAGAACCTCAAAACACTAAATCTTCATTGAGATTCCAAACCTCCACTCTAAAGTGAAAATAGCCTCAGGAGAGCTGCAAAACATTTTTGTAGCCATTCCCATCAGCTGAGAAAACACCCCTCAAATCCTCCCACAGAAACATCCTCAGTGAGACAAGTAAAACAAACAACAAATAAAGAGTGATGATGTTATTTTGGGTGAAAACTCATACTTTGACAACACCATTATGACAAAGTATTGGTTTGTATGTTTAAAAGCAACACAAAAATTTTTCCTCTTCCCTGAGGACCAGAAACACATAAACCTTGGAGTCAAACAGAATAGAAACCTACCTGAACATCCCTCTTTTCTCCAAGTATGGCAAGCTCTAGCAGAAGTGAGCCAGCCTGGAAGGAGAGCACGTAGGATCAGAGACAAGCACAGCAAACAGTGGAGCCAGGTTAGCTGGGCAGTCTAAATTAACTCCCTTGAGCAGAGCTTCTGCTTCAAACTTCTGCTGAAGTAACCCAGGGGTATTTCCCCATACTGCAAAGAAATTCTGCCCTCAGAGCAAAATTGGTGTTTTCTGGAATGGGCTCATGGCTGAACAGCTGCAGAGCCTGTCCTGTTTACAGTGAGGAAATGCTTTTGCAGAGAATACTGTTCTTGGAAAACATTTGGCTTAACACCTCACAGGCACAATGAGCAGACTCTCACAGGATGAGCCTATATTTTTGGGAGTTATTATTCAGAGATACAGGAAAGTTCTGTCACATTGCTATAGTGTTCACAACATTAACTGTAAGCAAAATAATTGAATCCAAATCCTGTTGTGACCAATCATCCTCTTTGACCTTTTACAAAGTTACCAAAGCCAACCAAAGTTGGCTTTTGACAATTGATCACAAAGCTTTTATTTTTTCAATGTTATTTTAAATAAATACCAAAAGCTGTCTGGAGCAGGGATGCAGAGTTTGGAGCTTCCCTAGATGAGCAATAAAAACACTGTAGAGTCAGCTACAGTGCCACTACTATTCATGCAGTCTAGAAAAGCCATGCAGAAGAAAAGAATATGTAGAACTTGAGAAAAGCACAATTAGCAAGCTCAGAAAGAACACTAGTAGGATTTTAAACTCCAAAAAGAAGTTTCATGGGAATTAAACTAAAAGAGTTGTCATGTTAAACAGAAAAGGCAAAAAGGAAAATTATAACAGAACACAAAGATGAAGTAGAAACAAATCTTGCCAGACTGTCCATGCAGACTCATCTTTCATTCTAGAACTGATTTTCCTAATCTTGTAAATTTTCTGAGCTTCAAAAAATCTACCCAGCCTCAGGATAGGTTATTCAGATGCCTCTAAGGCCAGGTTGGCTGGTCCCAATTTGGACCTTCTCACTTGTTACCGTTATAGTCTTCATAAGCTCCTCTCCAGGCAGGCTCAGCTCCACCCAAGTCTCTTACAGAAACTTGATGTCATTGCAAGAAGAAAAAAATTAAAATATCAAATAATCAAATACTGCCCATAAGAGACAGAAACAGAAAAAAAAAAGAAAATATTAAATGGAAGAAACTACTCTGTGAGCTTTTATTTATTTTCACAAATTCAGAATAAACTGCTTTGCCTTCAGAATATTGCATAATTCAAGCACACATTCCCACATGGGAATTCTTAGCTGGCAGAGAGAAGAAAAAATTGTGCTTTTCAAAGAGAAGGTACATCATCTTAGTTTCTAGAAGTGCTCCATAGAAGGAGAAACTACTTTAAAGTCCTAGTAGAGATTTTTAAAAGAAAAGGCATTTAAAGTATTTTTAGAGAAAATCTCTCTATCTCCTCCTTTCTAAAAGGACCGTTTAAGTATTAGTAAACACCAGAACATCTAAATACTAGTAAGGGATAGAGAAAAATAACCCTGAAGTAGCTCACTTGATGACATGTCAAAGGAAAATTTATCTAATAAGGAATACAGACCATGAAAAAAAATGCATTTTCTTTTGACATTCCTTCAACTCCTTTGTAAAAGGAGAATAGAGAGTAAAGGAGAAAAAAAAAAACCAAGCCAAAACTAAAACAGCTTTTGCACCATCCTAAAATTAAAATAAATGAGTACATTGACTGGAATAAATGTAAATTTGCAAAGCTGCAGAATCTGGCTCACTAGAGTTTGTGATTTCTGCTACAGCTTTACCTTCTGGATCAAACTGCAAGCTTAAAGAGCAAATCACCAGAAAGTTTCTCACATACAATCCTGCATTCTGACTCAGAGGCTCCCATCACTTGTCACCTCCACCACGAGAAGTGCCACTGCCCAGACCTGTAAAATCTCTTCCGACACCAGTTATAAGAATTGGAGAGCTGGCCATTTAAATCTGGCACATAATACCTTCTGTCAAAATAATTACAGTCTTTTGGGAAAGGTTTTCCTGTGCTGTCTGGATTTCTCTGTGCAAGGTTGTCCCCTTGTCATTTGCAACCACATCCATAACATTTTAATGGCAATTGCTGGACCTTCTACTCTGCTACTGAGCTGCCTTGAATAATTTTGACATATTTTATTCCCAAGACTAAGCCTGATGACAGTTTGGGGCTGAAAAACCATATCAAACAGCCATATCTGTAATCACTAAAAGCAGCTCAATCTTAACTATTAAAGCCACTAAAATGATTCAAATTCAGAAGTTTATATAATAAGTTTCACGACTCCCACTGTATCTCTGAACAAAAATATTATAATTTTAAAAAACCTCACACAACCATAAATAAGTATCCTCTGGAAGTGAATTTTTAAGTACTTTCCAGTTCTCTTCCACGCTGTTGTTACATTGTTCTCTTCCTGCTACATCTCTGAGTTTTAGACTATAAAGGAGGTACAATAATCTAAGGCATTATGGAAACAGACATCAGCCTTTGCTTGCGTTTATAGATCGTCTAAAGACTACTAAATAAGGATAGAGAAAAATAACTGAAGTAGCTCAACCAGTGACATCTCAATCAATTAAAGCCTATCTAGTAAAGAATGCATGCAATGACAAAACAAAAAAGAAAATAAGTTTGCCTTTTACTTTCTTTTGACTGTACTTCGGACTACAAATATGGTATAGCCACATTCCAATTGAATTATAAGATACCAGGAGCTGAGTATTCCCTGTATAAGTTAACCTGACTTCAAAGGTTGGATAGATTTTTCATAAAAACACAATTTAATTCTGATTTAGCATCAGTCTCTCTCAATTTTCAATTTATGAAACCAGAAAATCTGACGAAATTTTGCCCTAAAAACACAGAAGGGCACTATTCCTGGCACAGAAGGTCCTGGGGTGATGTGACAGCAATGACAATTTGCTTGTGGGGCCAGTGAAGCACAGCAGAGCCCTAGAGCTGGCAGGGCTCCTTCCCTGCTGCTGGCATGGGCATGGCCCAGGCTGAGCCCTGGCCAGCAGGAGCCAGGGAGCTCAAAGCCCAGCTCATCACAGGCTCAGGGAGGTGCAGCAGGATTCAGGACAGGCTGGGTCACTTCATTCCTGGAGGACTGAACTCTACACACTCTAGGGCAAAGCTGCTATGGAAAACCCTCATGAGCTGTGACCCACAGTTTCTGCTGTGCACAAATATAACTGGCCCAGTACTGTACCCAGCAAAGGAAATGGCTGACTTTTCTCATCTCATGGGGATTTTATTTCAGAAGAAAATGTTCTACCAGCTCCTGTTGCCAATTACTTCCCAAACAATAGGAAAATAGGCAAACAGCTCTGTGGCAGCAAGCAGCTGCAGCACTCGTGGCTGATGCAGAGCCTGTCCCAGGCAGGCACCATCCATCAGCTGGGGCTGGTGCTGCACACAGGCTGACACAGCTCAGCACCATCCTGAGCCTGTCCCAGCCAGGCACCATCCATCAGCTGGGGCTGGTGCTGCACAGAGGGTGACACAGCTCAGCACCATCCTGAGCCTGTCCCAGGCAAACATCAAATTTCCCTGAGCAGGGGATGCCTCTAATCAGCTTTTTGTCAGAAACCAGTGGGGCATCAGGCATGGAAATCAATAACAGCTTCCCCTGCTGCCCACATCTTAACTATATTTGTATTTTAAATTAAATGGAGCTTTATCTAAGCTGCTGTCTATGACTATGCATGCACCACATCATTTGAGGATCATTCTGTACCCTGTACTTCTGAACACTTCTGTCCTCTATACTTCTACATCCTAATGTTTCAGTTATAAAAAGGCAGAGGGGAAGGGCTGTTTAAACATAAAGGTCATACTAATCAAACAATTATTTGCATTTTTTTCTTGAATCGGTGAAGAACAAGTTGAACTTCATTATCCCTTTCCAAAGGGAATCTTCAAATAATTTTAATTAATTAGGAATAGTTTACCAAGATCTTTGCTTAGCCTTCTGCTTCTTGGGGTCTGAATACAGAACAGAGGAATGGAATACAGAAGAACTGGAATGTCATCAGAAGAATTACTGAGCCCACTCTGCTTGGCCATTACACCGAGCTGGCAGAATAAAAAGCTTTTCTCTGCCTATCCTCTCATTGCAATAGGGATCAATTTGCATTTAGCTCAGAAGTCTATGAAAGGCAGATTGTACAACAGACTGCTTAAGAATAAAAGCTTCTAAAGCATTTTTGATTTAAAAAAAAAAATTTAAAAATAAGTATTTTTCTTAAGCTCAAAGACATGTAATTTTTGTTTCTGTTAATCACTCTCATGAAAACACTGTATTGTTTTATTTCTCTGGTCTGTGACCATTTCCAGCTAGCAGATCTCAGCTAAAATGGAAAAGGAGTTTCTTACCAGATTATTTTCTTAGAAATTACTGCAGTGTGTTGACCTGTCTTCCACAGGTCAAGCTTCAAAGGCGTGAACATTGACCCAAAAGACAGAGAGTAATACAAAGATTAATCTGAAGCACACACAGCTTCAGAAGATGTCTTTTTGGTCAAACATTTTAAAAGTAATTGAGAATCAATCATTAGCAAGAAGGCATTTCTAACAATTGACTATCACTAGAAGACAAACAGATCTTTTGTATAAAATAAACAGGATTCTCCCACTAAATGCACACCCTCTATGTCTGGACAGCATCGTGCTTGTATACCAAACAAAATGAGAATAAAAAATAAATTTACAGCAAGTCTCCCTCTACATTCCATTCACTTTACCTTCTTTGCACACATACTTAAATATGAAATCCAGTCGAATATCTGCAACAAATAATCCATTATTGATTTGAGGTCTTATCCACCAGATTAACATCCACTGCCACAAGTTTTATATCTGCATTATAAAAATAGTTTGAATTCTAGACCTTCATATATACATCAAAAATAATGACAACAATTTGCAGTATCTAACACATACAAAGACACATTCATTTTATTCTACATTTTGTTTGCAGTGCATGTTCCACTGTAATGCTTTCAACATTTTAACAGATGAACACTGATGGCCATAGAAAGCTGGAATAAAGCAATAAATACTCTATAGACTCTCACCAAAAGGATACAGATCATGAACATTTATGAGACAGGTACACAGGAGGGCAGAGGATTGAAAGTTGAAATATCTGAGGAAATTAAACTGAGATATAGAGGTAGGGTTTAGATAAGAAAATATTCAGGTGAAACAATGACAATAATTTTTTGAGGGTTTTTTTGTATAATAAAGCCTCTTGGACAATGAGATCATATCACCATCCTTCTTATTTGAACACTTGCCCCTGCAAATCATTAAAAATGTCTGATTGGGAGCATTTTTGTGCCAGAGAGAGAAGACATGAGAATTTTCCAGCTTGAATCTGTACTTCCAAAATGATGGGTGTGCTCTTAGTTTAATATTGAAGACTAGAATTACACTAAATTCCTCTTCAATTTTCTACATGTGAAGTATTTAGGTGGATCAGCTGAGAAAATACTGTTCTTGCTTTATGAAACACTGAGCTCTGTATGTGCCCTCCCCAGGCAGGATTACAGAGGATTGAACACATGTGTCCAGTGCTTTTTAAAGTTTAAATATCATTTCTCAATTTGGGGCTTCAGTATAGCAGTTATATACATTTGCAAAACTTTACACACAAGTTTCTTAATGAAACTTAACACCTGTGTCCCTGTCCTACTGAGATGTGTAGCACAATTAGGAATCTATCTATTGCCCATTTGATGGATAAACAAAGATCTAAACTTTTGACAACCATGAGATTAAGAAGGGCTTCATGTCCTTCAATTTTATATTGTATCATAAAACTACAGTGCATTTTCTGATACATGAAGTGGATATAAACTAGTCTTGCAGTCTCCCATGACACTCATTACAGAGCTATAAATACCATTCTTTTTAATTTACAGAACTCGAATAAAAGCATAAAGTTTCTGCAGTTACAGAAAATACCTGATTTTAACATCTCATGCTTAACATTACAGAATTATATCTGAGCAACTACTAAATATTTCAAGTAAATCCTAAAAAAGTCTGAAATGCTTTCCAAAAAACAAAACATTCAGTAAGTTAGATTTTATTAAATCTCAATGACTTATTTATTACAGAACAGATTGTAAAATGATTAGACTGCAGCTGGCATATTCTCAGATATGTGATATCCAGGAGAAAATTATTTATTGTTATTTTGTTTCAGTCACTGACACAGTAAAATAGTTTTTTTTTATTTAAAAGGAGAATTTTTAGAAGCACTTTAAGCATATTTGAGTCTTTCCATGAAAGAAATATATTTAAATATTTTGAACATCAGGTAATATTGGTAGAATTTTGAACAATTATTTCATCTATCAACTCACACATCCAAACAGCGTGGCCCTGATGCTATATGGCACATCTGCCACTAAAATTTGATGTCCAGATTGATTTGTATGTGGTCATTGTTTATGAGGCATAATTGCCATTGCTACCTGATCTTTTGTATAGATAAAATTTGGTTGGAAAGATGGTGTTTCAAGTGTCTGACAGCTAGAACATGCTAACATTAAATAAATAGAATAATGATTTTTTTTTTCAAACCATACAGGTATCATTAATTCTATTGTTATCTTGATATGCAACTATCCTCAGAAAATCACATCAAATTGAGTCTTTGGTTAAAGTCACTCACCTAAAGTTACTGAGTGATATTGTTCTACTAACACATGAGTACAGAATCTGACCCCAACAGAATATTTGATTCTTTTTCTGAAAGGACAAGTCTCTGAAAGCAAAGGATACAAAACAAGAAAGAAAATAAAGTAATTTGAATGTGACACCATTTGGAGCTACACAGGTGAAGTTTGAACCAAGAACAATTCTAAGTGCATCTGTGTAGTAAATACAAGACAGTGTGTCTAATCTAGAGCTACTTCTCATAGAGGAGAAAGCTACTCTATATGAAACAGACTTATTACATCTGTGGCAATCACAAACATGTCTCAATATGAAAAGGAACCTCAGGAAACACACCTTAATATTCCTTTTCAAACTGTGGGTTTTTTTCAAAAAATTCAAAACCAATAATACTGTGTTTAAAGGCCGTGATTAAACTTTCAGCTCACAATCATTAGAGAAAAGCTTAATCTATAGTAAAATGCATCCATATTGATCAGTGTCATTTCTAACTACAAAAGTAATAATGAGTCAGATTTTTAAGATGTAACCTTACATGTCCAGTCACGTTAGGTTTTAAAGCTAAGTTGCTTAAACATCATCACAATTTCCATTATATTTAATATAAATCACATAAAAGCACATTTAATTTAGAGCAGAATAAGTGATTAATAAACTTTTTTAACTCATTAGGAAACTCGTTGTAAGCAGATAACTAATTATTGATTACATTGCAACTTAAAATATTAAAAAACATTTTTCAAGGAACTGAATGTGAATATTTTGAACATGATCTGCTACTGGGCAGACAAAAATACAATCATCAAGGGGCTTCATTCACACAAGTGCTTAAGTTTATGTATTGATAACATTCATACGTCTAAAAAATGAAAGCACTCAGATACACATCTAGTAAATAATCAAATATTACAGAATATATATATATTCACTACTAGAATATATCTTTATGTAAATAAACCACAGGTCAGATGAAAGTTCTATATACAGCAACAGCTGATGGAGGTTAATTATTGCTGTTTGAAACAAAAATCCACCTATTGCAAGATACCCAAAGAGAGATTTCTAGAAGTAGCCATGTTATAAATGACATTCCAATCACAAAACCACACTGTTTCCCATTTTAGGTTTTCTGTCACTGGATATAATTTGGGAGGACATTTAATATTTGGCAAGCTTCAGCTCTAATATAAATATGCAAATAATAAATCCAGCATTTTGTCACGGTCTGCAGATTCAGAGTCGTTCTAGCTCAGACAGGTGAACTGTCCTGAAATACAATCTCCCTCTGCCATACTGATGGATTTTCATCAGATTTCATCTCCAAGAGCATCTTTGTCATTTCCAGTTAAGTTTCAATTTCATTTCTCATCTTGACAGACTGTGGAAACAACACTTTGGGGGAAGGGGTGGGGGATTGGTATCATGAAGACCAAACTAACAGTGCTTGATTTGCCAGCTGGTGATTGTTCTGCTTTGTCTGTTGATCCAAATAAACATATAGCTATTCTCAAATATCAATCAGAAATACAAATTAAATCTCTTCAAAAATTTTATACTAAATCTATTCATGCATAGTGAAGCCATGTTGTAATAGGAGAGTCAGAGAGACTGATCAACTGATTCACATCTTGTTTAGACAAATACATATAAAATAAAGAGGCTTTAAAGAAAACAGGGTGAATCTACATCCAAAAGGTATCTATGCAACAGAAGCAAAATCTGAAATACTCAAAACCCTCCAGTACCTCCAGGGGTACCTGAAGTTCATACTCGGTAACTTTTCAATGTGGAAATTCTGCATTACACAATTCTGCAGAACGTTTCCAGGCTGGTGCAGACCTTCACATGAGCCAATCTCAGCCATCTTCTGAATAAGTGGAATTGTGTCTCTCTTATTGTGACAACCCACAGGCAATCCAGAGGAGCTGGTTATTTCAGGGCCAATTATTAGAAAACGTGTTCAGAAAAGTAATGGGCTGGTATCACTGTCAGGACTCTTCTTTCTCAAAAAATAAAAACTAACTCGCCCTGGGTGTGGAATTGCTCCCTGGCCTTATGGATCAGGCAGTCTTTCCTTCCTAACAAACATTCCTAAATTCCTTCTCCTCTCACTGCCATCGTGACACACAAGGTTGCTGACAGGCTGCTTTACCCTCTATTCAGCTACAAATTATCTTTCTCCACTTTCAGACCTGAATCCTATAACCCACTGGAACTTGTGGTGCCTGCAATCAGCACTGAGAGCATACAGGGTTTACATTAAATAGCAATGATGCTTAATACTGACTTCAGAAAAACACTGATACTCTCTATTCCTAGGGATTTAAGATAATTTTCTATAATCAGCCTAGATGCTGAAATTATAAACTATACACTCAGTAAACCACTCAGAAAACATATTTCCCAATTATTAAGCTTAATCCTTAGAAGACAAATGTGTTCATGTACTTGGTAAATAACTAATATAAACTATATGAAAGACATTGTAATGGGCCAAATAAATAAAAGGCTAGTTATTCTGTTCTTCAATGAACGTGAAGAAGACTCCCTATATCCTACAGAGCAAATCACAAGGGATTTGACTTGGAGACTCATAGAAAGAGGTAGGAAGTGAATTAAATGGGCAATGTTATCCATCAGTGACAATAATAAAGCCTCATGAATATGTAAGCTATTGAGTTTTTAGACTAGCAAAGTTCATAGTTCATTTTGCTTATTCACAGCCTGCAAGTGCCTGGTTGGATACATCGTGTTTGTATGGAAATTAAAACTAAATATTAAATAATTGCCATTTTCATTCAAAAATTATTTTCCCAAGTAAAAACGAAACACAATAAGAACTATGAGGTTTCAATTGTTACTGAATAATTGAGTCTGATTCTCCTAAGGTCTCAGTGGAGCACTTGAATTAGTTGCATAATTAACTTTTGATATTCATATTGCTTAAAGATTTTCTATGTAACTTGAGCTCTATTAGAAAGTAAAACTTTATTTTATTAGGAGTGTGGGTAAAATAAAATAACAACCTAAGAAATTAAAGACAGTCCTAGAAATTTGCATCAGTTGAGGAGTACAAAATAAAGAACAATTTCTTATTTGTAAGATGCAGAAGATGAATCTCAAAACAAGGAAAACTTTCTTCTCCAATTCCAGAGCATGGGTAACTTGCATCTTTTGCAGTTATGCGAAATCCTATAAATCTGCTCACTGACATCAAATTAAGATACCACCATCCAATTTACCCACCAGAAAAAGCAAAGTTATGCATTATTAACACTTGGAAACACAAGTGCAAACTGATGAAGTTTGCTCACTGAGTCAATGGCAGAGCTGCCTGGGGAGCCCGTGCACCACAACACCCAAGGGCAGCTCTGCCATTCCCACCCTGGAGGAGGGAATTCTGTGGCAGATATGTCTTACAAAATCTGTTCTTTATAGTGAATCTATCAGGAGAGAAACAAATTGACCAGCTGTACATGAAGCTTGTCCATATTCATAGAGATGTAATTGTAATTTACTTTTGCTCCTTTCCAGAATGCATTTTAACCTGCAGCTCTTCCTTATAGACACAAACTCACACAAAACAACCTTACATAGAGAACAGTCTCTTTCCAAGAGCTATTCCAGCAGTACTTGTAGCTCTGAGACTTTAGGAAAGGGCTTCCATGTGTGTAGTTAATTAATAAGAAACACTACTTTTAATATGACAGGAACTGTATATGCTGCATAAACTGAACCATATAAGTCATATTCACAAGACCAAGTAGCAGATGGTAAAACCAGACTGTACTCTTCCTTCAGATTTCCATCACATCTAATATAGTAAAGCTTTGACTCCAACCAAGGTATTTAGGAGGGAGTGGAATAAAAATTAAATAACCGATTAAACCAACACAAAGTAAATGCTAAATTTCATAAAGGACATACACAACACTTCATAAAAAAATATTAAGTTGGATGTATTTTTCCATTGTTTTTCAGTTTAATAAAAGCCAGTAAATGTCTTGAACCAAAACTAAATAATAGAGGAAGTGAAACCTCTCCTAGTTGCACACATAGATATTAGTAGAGAAAAATATTTTACAGCATAATAACTAGATACACTCCTTATGTAACATTAGCCCTACAGGCTATAAAAACCTGCCACTGAAATCCCAAGAGTTTGTACTAAAGCAGGTGATTTATGACCCTTGTTTTCAGACATGCTTAAACATTGATCTGTTCAGCACAAGCCTCATGGTGAAAAAAATAAATCAATTCTGGGTTTCAGTGAATGAAGCAGTTTTGTAAATTTTAATGAGCTTTATATATAATGATCTAAAAAATCAAAGTTGTATGATGAATGAGGATCCACTCCCTTAAGTGTCCTTCATACAGTGAATGATGTCATTTGATAGTTATTTAGTGGCTTTAGTAGAAAAGAGCAGTTACTCCAAAAGGATGCACTTGTGGGAGCAGTGCCCCATAAACCAGCACAGGCAGCTGCATTTCCATCCTGGCATGGACTGCACCAAGTCTGAGGGTTTGCTTTAAGGTCCCAGTGCCTCTCTGCACCTTCAGAGTAGAAAATGTGTGTGGTCAGCCAGACCGGACCTGCCTTCCCTTCCCAACCACCAGGTTTTTATTCTGTACAATATGCAGAACATGCAGCTTCCCAATAGCAGGGAGTGTGAGTGCAATGGGGCAGGTGATGCAATTTTGAATTATCCCATTTGTAAGTGCATTGCAGCTCCAGGGCTGGACTAACCCATGAGTTGTCATGGGCAGGGAAATCTCTGCATGCACCATGTTTTGCAGGTGTGCAAGACACTGCCCTGCTTTGAAGGGCTTTCTTATGTAAACTATTCCCCTTTGGGAAAGTAAAATATTTTTGTGTTCTGACAGCAAAACTTTTATGGGGAAAAGAAATTGTTAAAAGAAAAACTTGGAATCCAAAACTATAAATTCAGTAAAACTGCTTTTAGATATTCCGTGATTTCCACAGTATTGCTAAAGATAAGAGTAGTTTGTTTTTATTCTTACTGGCTCACAGATCTAGAGCAAAACCCCATTTCTACCCTGCTTGTCACATACAATCAGTGCCCAGGTTGAGTTTCCAGCACTTTTCATTTATAATTTTCAGGCAAAATCTCAAGGCAATGAGGCTGCACAGATGAAGTGCAAACTTTGCATTGAGACAGTGGAGTCAAGGGCCATAGCTTGGACTTAAAGAGCATTCAGAGTGATTTAAGCCAGGAAAAAAAACTAGATTTTTAACCATCTGACTGGTTTGTCATTTTGTAAAATTATTACTTTTGCCCAAAGGACAATAAAATATAGAGTGGGACTCCAGATCTATATAAAATATTCATACAATAACAGATACACCACAGTCATCACACTAATTATAAAGGAAAATCTTTGAGATTTTTCTAGACTTGAATCTTCTAGGCAAACAACTTCTGTTAATTTTGTCTGCAAAACAAAGACAAGGTTTATCTTGCTATGAAAATGATTCTTCTGTAAACAGGCTTCAGTCTATCTTTCCTCTGGGATATAAGTATATCTTTCACATAAATATTTAGAAGGAATACAAGGAATGAAGAAAAAAAATTTGAAAATGTCTTCTGTGACCAAAGGTTTAGATGAGAAAGATGTGTAAAGAAGAAAATACAACTCTAAAGTACCAAAATAGCCTGCAAGTATTCATTCTTTTGGTTCTTATCACCCTGTTTCACCTAAAGTAATTGTCTACAGCAAGTGCTTTGCTGAAGCCTCCTTTAAATTCAGGCCTTCATTCTCCCATTTTTACTACCATTAGACAAGCTTGACTGGCAGTCTAAGCAGAAGATCCTGTTCAATAGATTCTGTCATTTGTAATATTTCCTCAATAAATACTTGTGTTACAACTGATGTCATCCTTTAGCCACCTCACTTGGTAACAGAGATCTCCTCAGAATAGAATTCTTTCATGAGGGTCTTCCTCTGCACTTGCTTTTACTTAGGTTTTTTTCTGCTTATAAAATCAAAGATCTGTGGAGATTTCACTGACTGAATTTCCTGCCTCAACTCAGAATGAACTTGCTACACAGATATAAATGAATAAAGCAACCAATCCATCATAACCTTTTTTATAAACTTGAACTTTGAACTACAGTCCTAAATTTAAAAATAAAAATTATAAACTTATTTTGATCATCCAAATCAGAAGTAATCTTTTAAAAATAAAGCTGTTATTGTTCTATTCATTCACATCTTACATGGGTGGAGGAGCAAGTCAACAAGCAAATCAGAACAATTTTCCTGTGCTACCCTCTTGTAGCTCTTCCTGTGTTACAAAAATACTGTGTGAATACTTCACCATACTTTGCCTAAAAATGCATTTCCAGAGCAACCATGCTGTTCTCATTACTTTCTGAAGGCCCACAGGTTATTAAAAAAGAGAATTGTATTCATGAGTGAAGCTGTTTGGGAGCATTTTCAACTGCTATAAAAAGCAATATTAAAAAATCTGTCTGTTTTTCCTAAATGGCACTATGATGATGACCTCGGGTCACTTATAGTGCCTCTCTTTTCACATTATATTTTCCCTGAGATTACTCTGAAATCGTGCAAATATTAAAAATGAGTAACTGCTGTATTATCAGTAGATTTGCTGCTGCTCTGGTTATGTACCTAATTAGGCTTTAGGATGGAAATAGATGGTGCTAGATTTTGATCCAAATATGGATCTAAAATTCAGCATTTTTTTCCCCAGAATATTAATTATAACATTCTATTCTATGATGGACAAATAGCTTTCTTTTTTTTTATGAAATCTGATGTTATTAAAATACAGTCTTCTTTCCACAAGCAGTTTCCTTACAGAGAGGCCAAAGGCAAACCACTTAAATGTGTTGCTCTGCTAGAGAGGTTTTCACATCTCCAATTATCAAGTTTCTAATTATCTGGTTTATATCACCAATTATACTTAGGCTGGGTGGGTTGAGCTCCACCACCCCACTGGAGCTCGTTTACCCCAACATGCATAAGCAGAGTCAAGCATGTAATCTTTACATTTGTACCCTAGCTGCTGCACAAATGTTCTCAATAGAGATAGGATCATGAAATTTAGTCAGAAATTAATTAAAAATGCTTAGATATTGACAATGGAAGAACTATCATAGTCACCAACAAACAAACCCAAGGAATCAGTACACTAAACATAAATGTACTTGGCACTCTACATGGAAGGGAAAATGTATAAAACTGTCCTCAATATTGCTCTCTTATTGCTGATTTCCAGGCAATAACATAATGAGTCAAATAGAAGAAACTGCTGCTAATTTTTAAATTTTTTTATGGAAGTATTATATTCTGCCTTCAAATAGAACGAGTAAAACAAGTAAGTTAGTCAGAACCTTGCATAGAAAAAAATCAAATCGTTTTTAGGTTTGTTTTTCCTCTTCTGTCTCTAATCCTATCTTACAACTAGAAATTTTTCTCCATGCAGTTTTCTATTAGGGCTTGTAAAGTTCAGAAATCTGAAATTCAGGCTATTTCAGCCATGAGAAATTCAGACCTGTCACTCAGAACCTAATAATGACAAAAAACTATATTATCATGAGTTTGAGCAGATACATTACTAAGAATGGAATACTTTTGAGACACCTGAGACGGATCAATCGAGAGTGTGTAAACCTAATCTTTCATAAATGGAGTTCCACATATATTAACTCCATGTAAAAGTTGGCAAAGAATGGGTCACTCTACCTGGAGCACAGGTGCACTGAAGGAAATGCATTGGAAGCTGTCCAGCACTGCACAACAATCTGCCTCCATCTGCAGTTTCCAGCAAAGCATTGTGAGCTTCTCTGGTGCATGGACAAGGTGCCTTTCGTTTATGTCATCAAAATCTCCACAGACTTTCAGCTGCTGAAGAAGGAGAATGTTTTATTCAAAAACAGGCCTGCACAGGCTGGTCAGCTAAACAACTTCACCTGTTTTTGCAGGCTCATTGCTTCATCAAAACATAGGGAGAAAATTATGAATTTGAGGTTCAAATTATTTAAATTTCAACAAGGATAATTTTTAAAATGCAAACTCCCAGCATTTAACAGAGAATGAAGGAATTGGTTTGTAGCTCCTAGAAACCTGAAGCCTGAATGACCAACCTCACACAGAGCTGATTAGACACTGCAAAGGTAAATACAGACCCAGGAATTTACTATTCAATGCAAGTATTCCAATTAGGAGAGTTCAATGTGTTTGACAGCCAGCCCAGCAAGTTCACAGTGGGACGTTTTTGGACACACAGTCGATGCTACGTGACCAACACCACAACCATTCTGTAGGGGACAAATATGGGCCTGGAAAAGCTTCCCACAGAGAGCCCTGATTCTGTGTCATTGATAGAGGCCACTGCTGACACATACTCCTTGCCTTCTGCTCACATGCTGATGGATGGGTGTGAAGGGATGGAGATGTGCAGCGTGAGCAGGTATCCATCACTTCCACTGGATCCTTCAGTGGACAGTAGAGATCCTTTAAGGTTGTGCTGACAGATATTACACAGTCACCAGTGGCACTTAACTGCCATAGAGATTGAGTTTCTGCACAGCACCCAATATCTGAGAAACTTAGAGGCAAGCCCATTGAAGAGCGACAGAAATTCAGTCTTTCCCTTGACAGAGCAGCAAGAAAAGATCTCCGTGGGGGAAATGGAATTACCATGGACTTTTACTCTCTGAGTTTTCATAGTGCAATGTGAGAACATTATTAATGACTTCCTTCCAGTTCATTAGTAAGCTGACAAGCCTCCTCAACATTTAGCTGGGATGGCCATTGTACAGATGGGGACATTGAAGTGCAGGAAATTAAAAGTCATATTTCATAACTGTCTCAAATTTCATTACTTGGTTTTCAGGGGGGTTCTTTTTCAAAACAAATTTAGAGTTTACTTTCAGTAGTAATTGGTAGAAAAAGCAGGTGTTCAATTCTCTTGAATCCTGAAAAAGCAAATGGCTAATATTAGATAGTGGTACAGCACGGGCAACCTAAAAATGAAGGTCACACTTGAAAATTTCGCTCATTTCCCAGAGGCCAGTGTTAAATTAACAAGTGAGAACAGCTTTGTTTACTTCCCATATTTTCTGTATGTACAGCTGAAATGGCTGTTAGTAGGGTAAATGGCAGCAAAGGATTCAGTAACACTCTCTCCTGGGCACAGATGTATCACCCTGGTAGGACGAGAAGAATCAGTTTGCTCTCTTTGGTTAAAGTTTCTGAGGGAGGCAGACACACATTCACTAGGCTAAGTTAAAAGCCTTGCACTCTAGAATGATAATTTTCTAACAATTTCCAAACCATCCATTTTCTATGCTCAGCAGAGCAGAAAAGCTTCCCCACAGCTGGAAACGCTCACTACAGTTATCAGGCTGTGTATCACCTCTATCAGGTGATGTGACACAAATTCAGTTTGTACAGGTTGTAGTATGTGAATTGCTGTCACAGTCAATATTTTGGTATCTCCAGAGAAGAATACAGGGTTCTTTAAGTGCCCAGCTATCTAAGGAACAGATCACAGGAAGTCTGTGGGAGGTTTCACATTCGCAGCTGTAGGGACACATTTCCATCACAGGAGAGGCTGGGATGGTAACTCAGCACCAGCTTTGCATTGCTAGGATTTTTGCATCAGATGGAGATCAGAAGCCATTAATGAAACAGGAGAGTTTTGTTCCTCTGACAATGGAGAATTTTCATGCCCTAACAAACCCTTCAGTTTGCCACCCTATTTGAAGGGTTATCAATGATATTCATTACACTGCTAAAGGTTAGGAGATTGTTTTCTTTGACACTGTAATCATTTTAATGGCTGATTTCTGTAGGCCAGATGGCATTCCTCATGCTTTTATTTCTCAGAGGTAATATCTATGTCAAACAAAGAGACCAAGCTCTCCTTATTTCAGCCATCCCACAATATCTTTAAAATTTTTTTCCTCTCCTGAGTCTATTGCAAACATGCCATGGGAGGTTTGCAGGGAGTGACGTGCCAAGGGAAGCCAAGTACCTTTTTTTACTGGTGCACAGCTAAACTGTAAGCAAGTTTAATATGGCCAGGCACATTTTAGAGACATAAGCCCAAAAGCAGTAATTAAATAAATGTATAAGAAATGAGTCCATTAGTTGCTTTTACACATACCAGTCCCTCTACAACTGTCAGCTCAGGAAGACCAAGTTGTTTTTCCAGAACAGTGGTTTAAAGTTGGGAACAAACTGAGCTTCCACTAAAATAGATTGCTTGTGTTCCTCATATTGTAAGTGCCTGGTGTTGCCATATGGGCCACACACATACAATGGAAGCTTGCTGTAGCACAGAACATCATTATAACCAAATTGCTTTTTGTAAAGCTTCATCTGATATTTCTGGTAAAAGTATTATTAAATATTTCTTTTCAATCTAAGTTAAGATATATAATTAGTAAATCCTGCTCTCTACAGATCTTGAAACATAAGACAACAATCCATGTAATAAATCAACTCTGGTCAGCTCCCAATCAGGTGACTTTGCCTTAAATGCCTCCAAGCTGAAGCACAAACCCTTAAATAGAGCAAGTAGCTTTAACATCAGCTAGAACTTTTTCCAGTGCAAGTTCCGAAACTGAAAAATCCTATTTAATATACTTGAAAAAGAGTCTGTATCAAATAGTTCCTTGAATTCCCTCCTGGTTCCAAGATGAAACATAATGTTTCACTTTCAAATTATTCAATTGCTTCACATTTTCCTCATTTGCATGACTTCTGTGCTTAGCTAGGAAGTTGAAACTTTAAGTTAATAATAATGAAAAATCTTGACTTTACTCTTTTCCCCCTGAATGGAACCTTTCTTGTATAATCAGCCCATTTTTCAGATGTTTCTTTTAATAGAGAAGTTGCTTCTTTTGGGGTTTGTGTTTCTTTGTATTATTTTGATTTAATGCAATATTTATTTAATCCAATGTACTTTGTAACTTCTTTCTTCTGAAATAAAAAAAGCTATTAAGAAAAAGACAGGAATTGTGAAGTTGCCATTTACCAAAACCTTTTCATTCTTTCTCTTTCTATGTATGTATAATATTAAAAACATCCCTGCCAAGAATACTACATTTCAAATTGAAAACACTGGGAAAAAATCCTACTGGAAGTCAGCAATGCAGTGGATTTGAAAACAAAGAAAACAAAATAGAATGGCAGTTATTAATTATTAATCATCAATAAAATGTACTAGCATTTTAAAAAAGTACGAAGCAAAAGGTTAATACCCACGTTACAATATTTATAATGCTGGTGGCTGATAATAGACACTGAAGGAATCAATCAAATAGGCAATGGGCTCACAGACATCAAGAACATGTTCTTAAAAACAAATTCTGAAAGCAAGGCATATGCCAGGTGCCTTATACAGGTAGTATAAATATCAATTCATAAAATTAATACATGCTTCTAAATTTTTTATGCTACATTTAAAACATAAGAGAATTGCATTGCCTGTAATGAAAGAAGATGCATGGCAGCACCTGGGAAATAGTTTCAAGGCAACAGGCACAGAAAATTAACTGAGAAGCTCTCTGGACTACTGTCAACTTCTTTACAAGCCCAAAAATCTAAGGAAATCCCAAGAACAAAATGTTCCCAGCGTTATTACAGTGCTGTAAGCAGTAAAAGGGGTGGCTGGGGAATTGGAAACTGGTCAGCCTTCTGCAAAGCCTGGAATACATAACTTGTACTGGGCAATACATATTCAAATATCATCAATGCTGTCAGCAATCAAAACATAAAAACTTATGTTTTAGCAAGTCGGTCCTGTTAAAAGTCTGTTCTCTTTTCAAAGAGTTGCACAGCAGGTTGATAAACACAGATGTGTCAGTGCAGCCCACCTGGACTCCTCCAAGCTACCTGGCTTAAAACAAAAAGCTTGCTTGGAGGATTGAAAAGAGAGTATTTCTTAGTTTGTTAACTTTCTGAAGCAACCTCAGACATCAAACACTAATGTCAAGCCACAAACACCAGGAGACACTCATTCCAGGAGAAATCATTTTATAAAAAGTGTTTGAAATACACTGCAGAAAGTGTAGTAATGAAAAGAAGGGCAATTGCAGAAGCTGCCTACACACCCAGGAAATTATTTCTTTTTCAGGAAAAATGTGTTGTTTTTCCATTTAACTTGATGTCCTGTCTCATTAATAAAGGCAGCCATGAATATTCATTTTCATGGGAACACTCTGCCTGCTGTTGAATATGTAACACACATAATTCTGCCTTTCTAGCTGGAACTGTCTCCATAAACCTCAACTTTCATCTGTTTTATTGACCTCCTTCTGTTATTGAAACACCAAGAGTAAAGATAGTTTAATACTGCCACATAATTTGAGGTGTCAGTCTGCAAAAACTATGTTACTATTATAGAACAACCCAGGAGCACAGCTATAATGGAAAAATAATAACCCACCAGGGTCAAGATACAGACATATTCAGCAGATGCTAAGTAATACCAGCTTCTAAAAGTCAGCATCTGCACAGAAGCAGCAAAAGATCCACGTCCTCTGTTCAATTTCTCAGAATAATATTTTAGGTGGCAGTGATTTATTTCCTTTCACATATTCGAGCTTTTTGCACTCTCACATCACATATTAACATTTCAATAAAAATATAATAAAAACTCAGAGGCTCTGGACTTGATGGATGAGGATGCAAAGAAGGGTGAAAACGTGAATGTAAATGTGCCTTTGTGCTAATCTGCTACAGAACAACCAATTTAAAGGGGTATGGTTCAAAATTGTGAAAAGAATTGCATTTCAATAGAACTAAGTATCTCTGACACTTTATAAAATACATTCTTTAATGTCAATGGGAAAAATAGGTATTTCCTGTGCAATGTAACTGTCCAAATTATACTATTCATTAATACAAATAGAATATGACAATGACAAACTGAATATTTTTTCTAATAAGATTTGGACCCCTTGTTTTTTAAAAGTAGATATGTATTTTGGTGTTCTTACAAGCAGAATTTATTCCTGGACCACCACTATGTTGGAAAATATATTTCCTTCCAAAAATCTCTATCATTATTTTAACAGCTTTCAAAAACTCTGAACCCATCTCAGACTTGCAGCCCAAGTTGTGCAGCCTCTTATTTTGATGCATTGAAATTGCAATGATAATCTTGTTATTGCTAAATGAAAAATATAGGGTCACATGATATTGTTACCAGCTTTAGTACTCAGACTTTTTGCACTATTTAATGCTTTTAACTTAATACTTATAATTAAGTAATTTTCATCAAATTACTCCCTCACACAAAAAGTATAGTAGCATAAAAATTGATACAAATATATTTAGCTGGAGCAGAAAGTTATTGTACAACATCAATAAAACTGATATCTTCAGATTACTGAAAATTATTGTAATATATATACCAAAAGAATAAATACAATTTTAACATAACACTATTATTTTCTTCTGATCTCTCAAGATACAAATAAGCAATTAACCTGCACTTCATTCTTAAAAGAAAAAAGACTCCTTCTCTTGGATAAGAGGGCATTTGGGGTCATGCTGGCAACCAGAAAGTGGAATAGAAGGTCTGGAATTCTGCTGCAGCTGCTGTGGGTACAAAGGCAATGCAGAAGAAATTGTCAATAACTCAAAGTGCTGACTGTACATTTCCAGATTCATATTTATAGTATTTGTACTGTTAAAAGGAACAAAAATACACCTTGACTCCTAATATATTTTGCTACCCCCCAAATTTGGGTCTTTATATATGTCCATGATTTAAGTCTTTCAAATACTTTAAATGGGATTTATATTGATTGAAATCTACCAAACTGAAAAAAGTAGACTGTGCAGAATACTCCAAAAAGAAATACAAAGAGTTTACATAAAGCTTGAGAAACCAAAGAAATCCACAAATGATAGAATTAAGAAACAATGGTTAAACATGGATAGAATGAGATCTGAAACCACAATAATAAGATTATATCAGTTTACAACGCATTTTATTAAATTCAAGTAATGTTAGAACTAACGTGGTATTTTTCTTCAAATTAGATTCGCTTTGTAGATTTCCTCAGGAGTCAGTTAAGTCTGAAGAAAATCAGTTTGCTAAATTGAAGTTAAAAACACTTAAAGCAGCAAATCCTGGGTCTAATACATGTCAGAGTGGATAAATTCAAAGCCAGAGGCTCCCAATCTTCCAGCATGGCTTTAGCTTTGGCTGACTCTAACAATACACATGCACAGAGTGAAAGGGACCCAGCCTGAACATGCTGGGTCATTTTTACTGTTTGGACATCTATTATTCAGAGTACAATATGTGGCAAAAACAAAGTTAATCTTTCAGGTAGAAAGTTGTTACTTTTTTTAAATGTATAAGTATTTAAAGATGTCAAACAAGTCAAGTGAAAGGACAGACAGTAAAACTACATGGTCAAATAAAAAATCACTGCCTCATACATCCATGATATTATCTTACTATTTATAAAACTAAATTAAAGCAGAACTTTTTTTTCTCAATACTAATAGTCCTCAGCCTGTCTATTTTTGCAATAGTTTTTTCCAGAAGAAAATGGGTTGGGTTGGGTCTTTTTTTTTTTTTTTGCTAATGAGAAATATATTATTTCACCTCAAATTAATTTAGAATTGATTGATGGGAAAATTAAACCTTGGACAGAAAGCAATTGTGGAGGATTTTTAGCCAATAGGGAAATGCTCTACAAAATTATGGTGTGCAGAGACAGCTGTTGCTGTGGAAACTGTTTTGCAACCTTAAATGTAGCAGCAATACCAGGTGTCTGCTGTAACGAGGCTGTAAGGTAATTACAAATTGTAAATAAAGTTTGCTGCCAAGCTGGTGTAGCAATAAGGGCGGATTTGAACCAGGTATGATCTCGAGACCCAAAGGACAAACAGTCTCTGGACAGCGTGCTGGGGAGAAGGGGCAGTTTGGGGGTGGCCAGCGCAAAGCTCAAAGCAGCTGGCACTGCCGGACAGGCCCCTGCTCCCAGTGCCCAAAGGATCCAGGCTGGGCTGAGGGGCAGGAGCCACAGAGCAGAGTGCATGGCCAGCAAAGGACACATCTCTGGGACAAACCAGACACAGCACAGCCACCAGACTTCTCCTCTGGTCACTCCCCAAGCTGGAGAAAGCCCAGCTCCACACCTCAGCTGAAGGGAAAGGGAAGCAGGGCATCCAAAGGAGCCCAGCTGCACGGGCCATTTCCCACTACAAACATGTATTTCCTTCCAGCACTGACTCAGCTTCTTCAGAATGCTCAGAAATACTAACAGATAGCTTCCCCCTTTATCCTGACAGTATTATATATCAAAATTAACCTGGTGCTTTTCTGGGCTGTTTTAGAGACTATGATACATTTATTCCTGCATTTAAGCAATGGACTTCAATTTCCAAAGCTCCAGTTCTTAAAATGCACTTTAGTAACTGGCACTCTGGAAGTTACTCACATCACCATTGCTGAGTCAGAGCTCAAATCTGGAATTGTTGAGAAGTCAACTGAATTTTCTTTAGATGAGGTAATTTTTGGTAGATACATCTCTACAAACTTTGACATGAAGAAGATTCTAAAAAGTTCCTCTTCTGAAATTTATCTGTGTTTCTACCAGACACTTTTGAGTTTCTTAGGTCTTTGGGTTTTTTTCAGTGCTCAGAAATTCTGAACAGGTACATGGTAACAGAGCCATCTCAGAGCCACTTCCAGGGGAGGAAAAGTGTTGCTTGGTGTTTGGTTGCTGGCTGGGGTTAAACCACGACACTGCAACTGCCTTCATCTCTGCAAGGGCATCCCACTGCAGGAAATGAGAATGAAGGGAAGCTCAGCCCCACCTGTCTGCACACATAGCAGCACAACTGGCTCCTGCAACCAGTCTGGGGACGATCTCCAGAGATGTCTCCTCACATGCCAGCAGTTACAATCTCCTGGGCTTGCTCAGGCATTTCTAAGCCAGCATAACATTAATAATTTGACATGGAAAGAGATTCTTTGTAAAAAACAAACCCACTTAAAACGTATGCAAGAGAAAATTGTATTCTTCAACACAGATTTTTCCACTTGCCATAGGGAGTCTCTGGATGCTGCATAGTGAAATTTGGTTCTCATTCTAATCACATGAACTGCAAACCCCTCAAATGATTGCACTTATTGAAGTGCACATGACTTTTTTTGGTTGGTTGGTGCACGTTGCTAAGAGAAGCCCTGGAAGTCATGCCTTGTATTCCAGACATGACATCAGTGAATTTGACTAGAGCTTTACAACACAGTATCAGAAAGTCAAGTAATGGTAACCTTGACAAAGAGACAGTTCTAAAAAAAGCAAAAGCACATTCATATGTTCCTGTAGTGCTGGGGGGTTGGAAGGAAGGGAGGAAGAGGTGCAGTGGAGCATAGTCATTTATCTCAATTATTGTCTGCTTTTCCTAAATCAGTTTTGACAAGTATTACATTTCATAATATCCATTATTCTCTCAGCCTTGGTTTGGCTCTCTCTCTACATATTAACAAGTTCATTGATATCTCCCTAAATCACATCTCCTGCTCTCACCGCTGAAGAACAAACTCTGGGCTGGGTGGACAATCAACACCTGTGTTCTCACAAAAGGGCTACAAAGTGATGCCTTTGCCCTTGAGCATGGAACACCCCTAAGGGAAGATATTTGCTCCTCTGGGTCCCAGGCCCAGCCAGAAGACCTTATCTGCAAATTATTAATATGATTTTAACAGTGCTTAAATGTGCAGCAATAGAAAAAGAAAAAAAAAAAAAAAAAAAAAGGAATAGCACAGAGGTGACTTCTTCCTAGGGAATTTTCTGGAAAGAGGAAAAAATAGTTTTCAAATTGTGCTGTAAGTTGTTAAAAATTTTATCTTGCTTCAAATACGTGATGACCCTTTCTTGTGGTCTTTGCTCTTAGTGGAGTTATGGGACTCATAAACTAATGCACATTTGGTTTCTTTCATATACAAAAAACCAAAATATGTTATGTTTTCAGTATTGGCAATTGACAGAACTCTAACCTAAAGAGAATTATATTAACGAGCTACTTTGCTAAATGAGACAACATACCTTTCTACTGTAATGCTGTAATCAGGAACACAGCAATAGAGAAACTTTGATCTCACAATGGGGAAAATAGAAATTTTTTTTACAAAAAGGCTTTGATTATTTTTTTTCTTTTGCAAGAAGAGAGACATCCCAGCATAGTGTATATTACAGTACCACCATGAATATAAAACCCCTGGGTTTAATGCAGCTATTACATTTGTTCTCTTTCTCTGTCTTTCTTACCTTGTGGAGGTCCATCTTGAAATAAAAATACTAACAACAACCATTCCACAAATTGCTTTGCCTTTAACCTGATATTTTTGAAGAGAGAAAAGCTATATCCTTGTCTTAACCTTTCTATACTTTAAATACTGAAGCATTACCATGATCAGAACATCTTCAATGACAAATCATTTTTTAGTTTATTTAACCCCTGCAGGGAAGAGCCTTTTTCCTGCCATTGGGTTTTTTATGTTGAGAGGCTAGAACAGGAGAACATGTTCAGCTGGTAGAAACATCAATTTCTCCTTTTAACTACATCAAGTATCATGCTCCAAAGAATGAGAGTGAAAAGACTTTTCATTTATTTGATAGTTTTCCATTTGTTTTGTTATCTATTGATATTTCAATAGGTCTCCAATGTTTTACTTCCAAAATATTGTCACTAAAGAAAAACAAATTATGGCTGGTCCTGCCTTTGTTTCAATGCCTCTCAGAGGGAGGAAGAGATTTTTAAATGTTTTAAATGTCAGTGCACAAAGAGCTTTAGGACAGAATGATATTGATCAAAATTATTTATATGGAATATTTAAGTTCAGCAATTTATCAAGAATGCAGGTCACTGTTGGTGCTATAGAATAACCATAATAAACAATGAGATGGCCACCTGAGAGACCAAAACTCATAGGAAGAAACACATTGGAAGCACTAAATATCATGATGTTCAAATACATCAGGAAGATTAAAAGGGATTTGCAGAAGGATGATTATGACCTAATTTCTTTTCCTCCTCACTAGTGAAGTGGTAAATATAACAATGAACTACAACAGAGAAGTACCAGAACCTCTGGAAGGAATCTGATGCTGCTCTGAACAAAAAAATCACTTACAAGGACAGAGGTCATCAGCCAGAAAAAGAAACTTTGAGGAGCATTAAGTATAACATTAAAGACAGAAACTTTCCTGGAGCAGAAAACAAACAAAACCATGAACTATATCTGTGTTGAACATGGCTAACATGACACCAAAAACATTTTCTTTTATAAGTGTATAAACAATGATACCAAGTAATTCTGCAAAAGAAACAGCTTTGTTACTTAGAAGATGTCTTCTGTATAGTTCATAGACCATGCTCCAACACTTTCATAGTGCAAATTATACATTCAAAATTCTTATGAATGGAGAGGACAAATTTCTCAGCTGCTTGCAATCACACACTGTGTGCTCATTAGCTCTTATGAGCCTGTGCAAGATACTTTTGGAAAGGTCACATAGGTCAATATCTGATCTTTCCCTTGGAACATTTCTGTCACTTAGTTATGAGGCTATTCTCATAATTAAATTCACCAGAAGACATTCATATTTGTATGTCTCAACCCATATAAATT
>JAOTQP010000521.1:14644135-14693062 GCA_026413545.1 Cichladusa arquata
TATGTGCATTTCCCTGCACTTCTTCTCATCTGAGGCCATTTCAGCCTGGTCACTCCTCTTGGTTCCCTTTCTGTGCATAAGAGTTCTCTGCTCATCTTAAAGGCTCCCACATGGATATCACCTTTCCTCCTAAACAATCCCACACTGACACATCTTAGACATTCACTGGTTCATCAGCTGCAGCTTGATTTATATCTCAGTTTAGTATTATATTTTTTAAACCATTTTCTTAATGGGAACAAGTTTTTCCTATCATTTCCAACAGAGAAAGGAGAGTCAGTTCAAGGGAAAACTTGCAAAGTGCAGTAAGCAAAACCTTTTCAAAATCAGAGCATCAGACAGAACTGCTTTTTTTGTAGATGATACAACAATAAAACTCTAAAATGTAAATCTAAATAAATCTATTTCAGTAGTGTTGCACCCTTAACAAGAAACTCTGTATAAAGCAGCACATTTCACAGCCCTGCCCTTGCCATATTTCCTACTTTATTATGCCACACTACTTAGACTTGCTGAGTTTTATTATAGAAGAAAAAGATCCAAAAAGAATATGCATACAGAATCATGAATTTCTCTCACATGAATGATGTGTGAGAATGTTTTTCATTATTCCAGGCAGTCAAACACCAAGATGTGTGTAAAAATCCATGTCCATATTCACCAATCACAGCAAAAACACCCCAGAAATTATCCTGAATTGGTTTTAATGAGTCAACCACTTGGTAGCATTCCATGCAGCAGAAAATTCTGGTTCACTGGTTATTGGTGCAAGGTTCCTGAACTATGAAGCTGGAAAGAAAATTAAGCACATTCTGGAAACTCCAGATAAATCAGACAAATATTTTCAGTTATATGTTTGACTTCTAATTTGCTTACTGACTCCAGAACTGGAAGTTAAGGGCAGTGGCATGGATTAAATAAATAGTGCCTTGTATTATTTTACCTGCTAATCTAACTCCATTGAAGCCAATTAGTTAAAATAATATGAATTTGCTCCAAGGTTTTTATCACTTCAGCCTTGTCTTTTTTAATAAATCAAACATTATTAAAAAGAGAATTCAATAAAGTTACAGTTATATTTGGGATATATTAAAAATAAATTCATGTGATACCAACACACAACTCACAAGTTGGTTCTTTCACTTATAAAATGCATAACACCATGACAATCAATGGAATAAATCAAAATAAAATTCAAGGAATGACATTTGAATTTATAGATTAGGTAAGTCTATAAGAGAAGTTTTATGCACATAGTTATACACAGACTGAAAATTCTTGCACTAGTTAATTAACACAAAAAAATTTCTAAGGTTAAGACTGAAAAATTTAGAAGTACAAGAGAAACATTATTACAGATTTTTGTTCAGTGATTATAAAGGTATAAACTAATATATTATTCTCCCATGAAATGGAGAGAAAAAAATGTACATCTGAAAAAAATAATCAATAAAAAGACACAGACATTCACATACATAGAATCTGCTGCAATTAATACTGTCCCAGACTGTTGGCTGCTGGGCAGAGGTGGCTCCCCTGCAATTACTAATGGCCATGAAAAGATGAAGTGCCTTCAACTGCTATTTCTAAGCTTTAGTGATATTTTCTAGTTTTAGTTCTTTTTTCATTGCTTTCAATGAAGATCTTTCAATAATCATCATTGTAGGTTTCATTCCCTTAGCCAGAGCATAAATCTGAGATTTCTTCAGTCATTTTCATCTCCATATTTTCATTAACAACCTCCACTGGGAACATAGAGTTTTCAGTAATTCTGCTCTGCAAAGAGGGTATGGATCTTCAGCACTTTCCTCCTACATATCCAAAATATTTTCATGCAAAACACAAAAAAATATTATTAGAAGTATAATAATGTATTTATCTGAACACTTTCTAGATTTCCTACAGCTATTTTTCCCACCTACAAAATGTTTTTTCCACTCCAACAGTTCCACAAAGATCCAATTAACTCCATTTAACAATTACTATTTCCTTGACATTTCTTACTTGCATTAACTTCTCCTGGTTTAGTTTGAATTTTCATATGCTAAAACACCTAGGAGGTATGCAGTAGTGGCTATAAATAGTCGTTTCCAATTATTATTTCTCTGACCTTTTTGTCTCATGTCCTTGCCAATATTCCCTCTCAGGGGAACCGAATGACAATTTTGTCAGTAGTTTTTGGATACACTCTCTTCTCTCCTTTGTACTCTTCTGGTTTTCATATACAAAAAATCCCAGTGAACTTTTCCAGTTAAATTATACATCTTCCTTTTGTTAAGAACAAGATCTTACATGTAGCTTCCAAATTAGAGCTTTTATATATGCATTTATTGTACACAACCTCACACAGCTCCCCCACCTTTGCTCTTTTCCCACCCTTTTTTTCTAGCCTTTCTGACCTGGTTTTTTATGTCCAGAAAGAAGTAATAGACTCACCTGCATTATTTTAGTTTCCATTTATAGAGAATCTTAGTGTATGCTGATTTTTTAAAAAATGTTCCTTCTTTTGTTTTCTAAAAAAAAACTTCAGATTTTAACATACAAGTGCCTTGGACCTGAAGTACACAGAGAAATGAGTGAAAATCACTATCTCACTCTAGAGAACACCAGAAAGGATTTAAACTTCCTGCAAAATTGATTTAAGGATACTTTATAATGAGGGCAACTTCTATATTTCTTCAATTTTGTACAGCTTTTAAATTCACATATGTTTATTGTACTTTTTTTCTTAATTTCTGATCTCAAATCCTATAGTAGTGAAATAATCTGCATGGGAACCTTCCACAAAACCACAGGTGTTAGATGGGTTTATGCTAGTGATTCAGGGAAATGTTCCTTTTATTGAGGGAGCAAAAAACCAACAAGATCTCCTGGAATACATCAAGAGACAACATCCTGCCTAAGGAGTAAAGCCTGGCTCTTTGATATTTTCTCATCATTAAGATTTCATAGAGCCATTTGTAAAAGTCAGGGACACTAGTCCTTGCATGCTGGCTCAACTCCAATTTTTGCAATTACTGCCCAACAGTTTAAATTCCCCTTTGACTTTGAAACATCTTCCTGTTCCTTGTATAAAATCCCTACCATATTTTTCTTTGAGAGTATCTCTGCTTTTGATGCTTCCAACTTGTATACCCTGATTTCTAGATGAAAATTAACTTTACTGTTCTGTACCCATCTCACTGCTGGAAGGGCCACATTGATGCATAACCTGCTCTGATTTCTCTCTAAACCATGGCCCATGAAGCAACAGCAAAACCAGAAAGCGCTCTCAGTCACACTCAAATTATTTCCATCAAAGAAATGGGTTAAATTTACTCCTCATGGTTCAGTCCAGGGAGGCAGGACTCTAAACTGCTGGTCAAAGAAACCAGAAAGAAAACAAAGACTGAAGTCTGTGAGGTTTAATTCCTAGAATGGAAGGGCATAGAGAGAAGTCTTATAGGATGTGAACTGCAAATACAGGTGTTACAGGGCAATTTTTTTCTTCATTTTTTCCTTCAAGCCTTATGAGTTATTGTTGTTGTTTTGAGATTTGAATTTCCTCTGTCCATCCTTCCAGTCTCTTCCACACAATTGTTTTAAAAATCCATGTACAGTGGTAGGCCTTGCTACTGGTACAGAGAGCTTTGGAATCAAAACTCTGAACTCTCCCACCCTACAACAAAAACACATGCAAGCTTGGACATTGTTATATTTACCTGCCTTGTGGTTTTGTTTGAGTTTTAATACAGTATTTAATGAAAATAACACCTGTCACACAGAATTCTGCAAAGGAGAACCCCAGGAAAATACTGTGAAATTCTACTTTACCCTTTGACCCCACCACAGACAAGGTCTGGATAATCCCCACATGCTGCTGGATTTTACTGTAAGATTTTAATATGCAGATAGTGAAATTGGAGTTAGATTTGATGCAAACCACTCTACTGAAACACTTCTGCTTAGATCTCAAATTCACCTTCTCCACACAGCAATAAACCACTTTGCTAGAGCAAAAGCCCTTTCATTTATGAATGTGAAATGTTCAGCTAATCTCTAGTACCTCTGTGAAGGAAATAAATTATTTACAGACAAAAGTATCATAAAAATATTAAAGATTACATTCAACTGCTTTGAATAGTATCTCACAGCATGTAAAGTCTTCTCTGCAATCATCAGAACTACTCCCAGCACAAGGAAGGGTCTGAACTTGAGGCAATTCTGCACTGCTGGCCAAGGTCACACAGCACATCTGTGACCAAAATGGGCAGACTGCCCAAACCCCTTCCAACTCCTGCCTCCTGCACCTCCTCTCACAATGACATTCAAAAACTTCAGAGCTCTTTAAAATATTGATACAGTACATTAATTTCTAAAATATTTGGGAAGATGTATATTGCCCAGTGGTATGCATACAAAGCAGAAGTCACAGCAAGCAGAAAGGCCATTCACAGGGGGCACTGGAGCTAGAAGCAGTACCATTCCTTAGCTACAAATGGCTCTGTGTCACAGCTATCTTAACACCAGAGAGATGGCAAGGCCATTTGAGAGGAGGAGGTGAACTCAGGGCAGACAGCATGTTCATGGCAGAGTCTGTGCAGCCTGGGAAACCCACAGACAGAATGGTTCCAGAACACCACTCAGGAGTCTCTCTACTGCCACACATTAAGGTGTTCTTGACTCAAAGAGTTATAAAGAAAAGTTTTTATATAATTTTTTAAGGCTCCTTCTTGAATGCACAGTTTGCAGCTGTCTAATGCTAGAGCCATGCTCACTTGTTCACCTTGAAATGTCACTTGGTATCTATTGCAGTCTGATGCTTTGGCTGATGACCAGATGCCTCTTGCCAGCTGCATCCACTGTTTGCATCTTAGTTTTCACCTTTTAACTTCACTTCTTCCTCTGCAAAAATAACCTCAAACAATGTTTTTCTATGACATCCAGTGCTGAAATAATATTGTGATTTCTTGCAACTTTCTCCCTGGTATAAATATGTCCCACATCCCTCTGCCTTTGGTGCTTTTAGACAGCAACATGAAGGGAAGAACACTGCAGGCAGAATCATAACAGCTCCTCCTCAGACACCTCCTCCTGCTAACTGCAGGCAAGAGGGAAAGAGCTCATAAACAATGCGTGCCTGCTAAGCCAGAGCTATTGTGAAAAGCTTTTTATTCCCACTGCTTAAAGATGAGAAATTATGGCGTTCTCGCAAGAATACTAACAGCTAAAGAGCAACACCAAGAAACCTGTCAAAACAGCTGACTTAAACATATTTGCAAAATAAGTCCCCTCTCTCCACAGTTCCTTGTGCTGGTAGAAAGTGCAAAGAAGTTTCCACATTTTTGACAGCTCAAGTTGCTACGAAGTAAAATAGAAGGAGCATTACTCAACATTTCTCTAAAGGCTGCCATACTGAAAGGCTTAGAGCTGTTGCCTTTCATGGACTTTCTAGGAGCTTCCATCTTTTGTAAGGGATTTGTGGGAGAGGGCACCCCCAGAAAGGAGCATCTGAGAGAACTCATTATGTGCCAGTAACCTGGGCTGCTCTGAGCATGCTGCTCATTGTGTGTCCTGCTCGCCCTGCCAGCTCCACAAGCTGCAGACAGTGCTGTCCACCTCATGCCTCCACATCAGCACTTCAGAATTTTTCATGTTCTAAGACAGTCTCACTCAAGGATTTTGTTGCCAGAAGATATTTTCTTCTGCAGTTTTACACAGGTGATGAGTTTCCCTCTGAAACTCTCTTATGAGGCACAATCTGCCTCGGTCGTGATTTTGTTTCTGTCTCTGACACTGTATTCTGACATATAAACCAGAAAAATAAGACAACATTTCTGTGGCATTAACCAGCAGTACTGACAGAATGATGGGTAACTTAAAGAACATTGGTATAGTCTTGTTAATTTGATTTATAAAGGTAATTGCTACTAATCAATTATGTAGTGATTAAATACCTCCACAACCAGGCTGAGCCAAGGCCCCTTTATTATCTTTGGCATTTGCAGCAAACTGCACCAGCACTACGTGTTCCTCATTCCCATCAGTGTAACTTTACACCCTCTTGGCTTTCATAAAACAAAAGCTATCATGTCAGCACCTCTGTGAACTTGTGAACAGCAAAGTGAGTGAGCTTGCCGTGCCTGGAGTTAAGAGCAAATCTTCACAAAAACAGTGCAGGCAGAGCTCACATCAGCCACACAGCAGCTCACCAGGTGTCTCCCTTGGTTACAGATGGTTTATTTCAGAAAATTGTCAATGGAGATAACCCAGATAACCCTACCTCACATGTCAAGAGGAAGGGCATCTAAAAAAAACCCAACATAATACTCTTATCTAAGTATGAAACTAAAATAATTGTACCCATCTCAGCACTATACAGAACACAAAAGAATGAAAGCTTCACTAAATTAAAATTGACTCTGATTTCATTCTTTCATACAGAATAGCATGTTTATTAGCTATGTTAAACACCATAATTCAATACATTAATTATTAATTTAATAAATTCAGATTAGCAGTCTTAGGCCAGATAAAGGTCAGTAAAGGCAACTAAGTCTGAGCAAAAAATTAAGCAAAGAAATAAAATGCCACAGTTGAGACAAAAACTCAGTGTCACTGCCCTGGCTGCACCAGCACTGCACTCTGGAAACATCATTATGTAACAATGCAGCTCCTCACCTGCCAGGCAAAAACACTCCAGAGGGAAACTTCGGGGAAAATTCCGTCATGATGAACGTACACAATCATTAATTACATCTTTCTTCTGTGGCGTGTTTCTAGACCTTTGGAACGTGGCCACTGTTTCTGAATAGTCTGCAGTACACCACAGCATACAGAAGTGTCAGAGGTTGAAACTACTGTTCTCAGAAAATAGGGCTGTATATAATACTTTCATTTTCTTTTTGAATATTTATAACTATGCCACTAGTGCACTGTAGTGTGGATGAATGGTCTGTATTTCATATTGATCTTAGGCAACTCAGCAAAGGCTTTCTTTAATCTATAATTAAAAATTAAAACCTTTAGGGGAGCTATTCATCTGACAGTCAGTTTTCTTCTAGCTGCCCTCTGCCAGCAATTAAGTTCTGCTAGCACTTTCAATTTTTTTGAGGACTTGGTTTTTTACAATTTCCTCCATATTTGTTGCCACAAAACACCAGAGGCTGATGTGACGCCAACAAATTCCATTTAAAAAATCCCCACAGAATAATATGAAAAATGCATTTGAAGTACTTGTACTACCAAGCTGTATTCTGTGAAAAACTGCACTGCATTTCCCCCTTCACTGCACTGTGCCTGTTACAAGTAACAGCTACAATCTGCAGAATTAAGAACGTGGGTTTCACCACTCGGAATTCTATTTTGTTTGTTTAAAACTGCCTGGTTTTACCTAGGAAATTCAACCCAGCTGATGGATAATCAGAAAGGATTGATACCACAAAACACCACCAAGTAGTCAGTTAGCAGTCAGAGACACGTGCTGATCAAGTCCCAGCACATTGTGTACATGAGTATTCCCTCTGAGCTGCCCCAGTGGGAGGAATGCTGATTCTTGTATTAACCACAGCACTACTGCCCAAAGAGCTCAGAGCACTCCTCTAGGGTTGAGCATCATTTCCACTTCCCATGTGGGCCAGGCACTCCCATGACTAACCCGACACTCGATTCTAAAGAAACAAAAGTTTCTATAGATTTTCACCAAACCTTTTCACATTAGACCAGATAACAGGCAGAAATGCCATCAGCAAAATGCCTCAGTAATATCAAACAAGCAGGGTATTGAACTCCCTTGCTGCCTAAAAAATATTTGACTTTCATCTCTGCTTGTCAAATCAGCAATCATTTGTTTACAATAGAGAAATCTGGGACTTGGCACTTTCCTTATCAGAATGGAGGCTCTGCAGCAGCACACCCCTGTGATCAGGGGAGAGGCATGTGGTGCTTGACACTGGGGGTCTTGCTGGAAGGAAAAACTACACAGCAGCTACCAGTCTTGCCTCAGCCTGTCAGCAATAGTAACCAGAGAACTTAAAAAACTAGCAGTCGGGATAGGGTCTGAATAACCTCCTGCTGGGTTACACAGTTACTCCAAAAGGTTCTCAATCACTAAACTGAAAAATGCTACAGGAGAAACAAAAATTATTTTAGTTAAACAGCCAGGGGTCGTAGCTAAAAGCAAGCAAATCACTGTGCTGCTGCATTTCAGGGAGCATGTAGAATTTCAGCCCACACTACTTCTTTTTTTTTTTTATCCGTACAGAAAAAGAAACATTAAAGAGTTTAGATTTTAACCAGATTTAGAGTGTCAAACCCTGGAGCTAAAATGTTCAATGTCATCAACGCTCTTCCCACTTTTATAACACTTATTCAAATGCAAAGAAAAGCTAAAGGCTCTACACTAGAGCAAAATAAAGTAGGTATTTAGAAAAAGTAATTTATATTCTTTTCATGCCATACTAAGAGGTTAAATATATTTGCATGTGCAACATAATTAGTCAAAACAATTCTGATATGAAGGAGATAAATATATCTTCAGTACTAATCGAGGAGCATAGAAGATAATGTGTATTATCCAGGAGGAAAGGCTGCAAGTTTAGAACATGAGTGCATAGAGGTAAAATTGAAATATATCGTGGATCTGGTGTCAGCCTAATCCCCAACAGTTATTTGGCTTATCAGTTCCAATTTAAAAACACAGAGCTGTGGAAATAACTATTTTGAAAGACATTTTAATTTCTTATTAAATGGAATGAGAACATGAAAACAAAGGAGCCAAGTAATCTCAGCACAAACCCAAATCCTGTAACATTGACAATGCCCTGAGGATCATAGCCATAGCTCAAAAAAAGTAGTATATTTTCTGCAGAGACTGTTTCTGTTTCAATTCATATCCTTGCATATTTATGAAGCCCAAGAAGGAAGTGAGGAATCTACATTGTAGGAGGGGAAACAGAATGCTGGGCCTGCTTGTTTTATCCAGGATAGGAGGATTACAGGAGGATTTCTGTAATCTGACAGTCTGTGCTCACTGACTCTCAGTTACAGTGGTTAGACACACTTAACCTTCAAAATAGTAAATTGCATATGCCAAAGCTCTGCTTTGGTTATGTTTTTCCATCTGAGATCTCTTGCATTGTGCTACTATCTATTTTTCTTAGCTGAAACAATATGTGGTCCTAGATCCTCCCACCACCATATGCCAGAAAAGTGAAATTAGAATGGCATTAGCTATTTTGACTGTTTGGACATTTCACCAAAGGCAGCTTTTCTTCCACTTCCTTTCTTTTTCAAGAGTGAGTTTCTAAATTGCTGAACATATTAGGATGCATGTTCTTCTCCTCTGACTGCCATATATTTACAAGGCCAGTATCTCAGGGCAGAACTGCTTCACCACGTCAAAATGCACCAAAGGCTTCCAATGCACAAAGCCAGATTTCATTAAAATGAAACACATGGAAAACAAGACCAAGGTAACCTTTTAAGGCACGAAGGTGTAGACCTGCTGGAATGGACAGACCAAAATGAAATGACCTGCTGGCCTGGCTGCCCTGCTAGAGCACAGCCCTGCTCACCCTCAGCATGGAGCTGCCAGGTTCCCTCCCCACCTGCACCCACCCAAAGCCTCTCTCCCTGCCAAGACCCAGTAGAAACATGACTGACTCTGCACTCTCACAGCAGTAGCCCAGGGAATAGAGCAGAGCTGCATGGCCATATGAAAATATGTCACTGAAAATAAACACTGCAACACCCATTTCTGTGCAGGCCACGTGTTCACAGAGCAATTAACACAAGTTGTATAAAAGGCATTGTTGCGTGGACAGCAGTACAGCACCCAGCCTCAATTGCAACAAGCATCATTCTACTACACCATTTCACATTCTATTTATTCATGAAAAATGTGTATTTCCATAAGCAAAAATATTTTCACAGCACTGCCCTTAATGCTGCTTTGTTTCACTGAACCTGACCTAACAGTTCTCATGGAGAAATTACACAAAAGCAGCATGTGTAATTCTGAGAATGTCTGTGTTGACCTTGTCAGAGGGTAGAAGATAAATCTCTGTGGTTTTATTTTTCCTCTAGAGAACTTCTACATTCTGCTGTTTCAATGTCTCTTTGTGTGACTCGATGATCCTTGATCCCAAATGAACATTAAGTTTGGCAGTTTTATTTTCTTTTCCTTCCTTGTTTTCTATTAGCTGCTACTGTGAAGATATCAGATTTTTTCTTTGACTCATCAGTACAGAATCAATCTTTTTTTTCAGAAAAACAAGCAAATTGTCTGCTGACAATCACTGTTCATCTGACTTTTCCTATAATTTGAAAGACTGAAACTGCCTCATTCTACTGTAACAGTATTTGTACTAACCCCAAGTAGTCTCCAAGGTTTTCCATTTTACTATTTAAATGAGAAAATTCCCTTTTCTGTTAGCTCAGTCACACCATATGTTAAAGCAAATACTGCAGATTTCCTGTTCAGTGATTAAGACATGACTAAGTTATAAATCAAACCTCAGGTGGACCAGAGCAGAAAATCTGTATTAGGGAAAAGGCTTTTAAAAAGAATAAATATCAGAGTTGCCTCTCAAACTCAACCTTGCATACTCCCAGAACAGACCATGCCAGAGCTTGCTGTAAGTTTTCAAATCTTATTTCCTACCTGTCAGTTTGGTGCTATTAGTTAGTAAGCATTCCAAATATGTTGAAAAAAATATCTATTTTTTCTGGCTAATAACCCACATTTCAATTAGAAGAACTTGCATAATGGTCTAAGGTGAGGCATGCCATGACATGAAATTAAATTGCCCTGGAAAATTTGAAGAAACTAGTATATTTCCAATAAGTTTCCTCACATAAATACACAATGATCTTCTTAAATTAAGGAGGGAGAGACCAAATCAAGAAGAAAGTGTATGAAGATTGATTATATTCAACCATCATGGTATATATTGTTCGTTTTTCCCCTGAGGTCAAACATCAAAGCTGATTTTAAAATTCTGTTCATCTGCCTATATTAAAAGTGATCATCAGAAAATCTTGATCTCCCTCAAATACAATCCCTTTTGGTAGTGTCTCTGAAGAGCAGAAGGAAAGACATTATAACTGATGTGTCAACAATACTGCAAATGGCTTTTCATACATCAGAGAAGGCAAGGGTATAATCAAAATTCCATGCTTAAAAAGCAAAGCAAAGGAAGCAAGACAGCTGCTATAACTAGACCTGTCAAAAATAAATATACAAATACACAAATAAAGAGACAATATTTCTGAGAAACAGGATATAAATTCCCTCCCCCTCCTTGGGGGGCAAAAGGTGACTTCATTAATGGGTCAGTGCCACAGAGAGGAACAACAGATACCATTCCTCTCGAGAATCTGCAAAACAAAAAACAAGATGGGTGTTTTTAAGGACCTTTCAATGTTCAAACTGCAGAAATCTCACAGGTTACTGATAGATTGCAGCGATTTCTTTTTTTATTCCTTAAAATCTGCTCACATAATTCAGGCATTTTCAGAGTGAATTTGGAAAATATGAGCTCAACTAATCTGTCTTTAGTCTAGTCTAGCTAAGAACTGAGTGGAATTGGAGATTTTATAGTCAGGAAATGCTGTGACTAGCTCAGTCTTCTGGAGGGAATTCCCAGGGCCTCGGTGGAGGGTTCCAGGTGCCCTTTGCTGAGAATGAATGAGAATGAATGAATGTCAGACCCCACAGTGCTGCCCCACTGAAGGATCCTGTCCTTGCCCTGCAGCCCAATCCAGGGAGCAGAGAAACTGAGGAGACAAACCCAGCCTGGCAGGGAAGGTGCTGGCTGTTCAAAAGTGGTGCTGTTCCTCAACACACAAAAATTCTCCATCAAAAAATGCCAACCCAGCAGACCTTTTCAAGGGCAAGTCAGTTTAGTCAACTCTAATGACCGAACCTTGCTGGCTCCCAGCCCCCTTGCCTGCCTCCCTGCCATCCCATCTGTCCCAGTTTTGAGAGCATTTCCTGGTTTCCTGCAATAGAGCTGGAGCCAGGATGTGCCACCCTGAGCAGAGATTCCCAGGGCGTCATCCCTGCACAGGGGGCAGACATCTCTCATTTTTATTACTGTTGCTGTTACTATTTTGATAGAAACATCCTTTCAGAAGAGCCAACGAAGAGCATGCTGAGCATCCAGGTGCTTTCAGTAATATTTTTGCATCCCATCACACTAAAGCCCAGGGTTCCAATATAAGCACCAAGGGGAAGGCTCCTCTCAAAAGTATAATTCATGTCCTCACCTCATGTTAGAAGAGATGTTTGTGGCCTGATTAGATGCTGTCAGGACTTCATTACTAATGTTAAAAGCAACTAGACAAAATTAGAAGTGCTGATACTTTGTACAGAGATTTCTAAATATTTTTCTCTCATGGAAAAGAGATCTTTTTCCAGTAAGATGAGAGGGAGAAAGGAGAGAAAAGGAAGGGAAAGGCGAGGTTTTAATTTAGAGAAAGAAATTATAGCTTTTACCTCCATAAATATGCTTTATTGTTGCCACAAGACTAAATAAATGGTTTACTGCATACCATGTGTATGTTAACTTCAGCCTACTTTATGTCAGTTTTGACTAGCTATAGGGAATTAAGAGCACATTGTGTATCCTTAAGAGCAGGGAATAGAGATGCAATGCAACCAGAAAAGAACACACAGAATATCTGTGGCAGTGTACAGAACTCCTAAATCACTTTCAGACATGTTGGATGACTGAAGAAGAGTATTTTAAATGTCTAACAGAAAAGATTGCTACATGAATTTACTGTTAGATAAGGTGCTGCATTGACAGTGAGTCTCTACGTCCCTGTTCTCATTGTTACTCAGTACCTCACAGATATTTGCTTTCATCAGTTCTCCAGGCTCAGTAGATGCTTTTCTGCACTGATGAGACACCTTGACAGCTGATTTTTTGGCATCCTGTATATCTTGAAAAAAAATCAAAACTGCAGAAGATTTGAATATCTCCCTACAATATGGATAAATAATATTTAATTCCAGTTAAATTCTGTCAGGAAAAACCTTTGGGAATCTATGCATTTTTGTTCTAGAAAAACGTTTTTGGGAAGGAAGCTCTCTAAGTTCAGGTCAATTTCTTGTTAGAGCAGGGCTCTGAGATACTAACTTACATTAAATCCAACTGCCACATATAACAAGGATAAAGTCCTAAAAATGTCAGAAACTCAGGGGAAAAATCAAACAAAACTCACTCCAAGATCAGTTATTCCAGAAAGAACATCCATACTTTCATGCAAATGAAATTATCCCAGTCTGCAAAACTTGTCCTTTGAATACTAAGTTTGTTCCCCACCCACACAACTATGAGTGGTTACCTTCCCAAGAAATATTTTTGCAGGAAAGGAGGGTCTTATATCAGCATTTCTTCTGAAAAAAACCCCTCCATTTTATTAACTGTTCCTTTTCCAGTAGGTAGATAATTAAAGCCTGCTTTCCTACCAAACCTAAATAGATAACTCCATTAACTTATTATCTCATCAATTTCTGAAGCTGCTAATTTTTATTGCACTTCAGTGATTGCAGAAAATGGCAAGAGTGCAACTATTTATTTGCCTTGCTACAGGCTTTGCCCAGCTTTGGGATACTGATTTATGCTGAAAGGACTTTTGCTGTAAGAACTGCAAACCCCTTGAGAGCAGCCAGGTTGTGTTCTGTGAATGAGGTGCTGACAACCTCTCCAAGATCCAACCAAGATTTCTCTTGGCTCTCTAGGAGCAAGAGCAAAGCCCACGTGATTTAATCAAGTACTGTTACAATAATGCAATACAAACATTAATTTTCATGATTTATAGGGCACCTATGCTGTCATCTTAGCTCTCACGAAAGAGCCATCAATTACCCAATAGCAGTTTCATGAAAATAACTCCTGGCTTAATTGAAAATATAAGTTAAACATTCTCTGAACCCAGGAACTTGAAGTTTTATGCCATAAATTTACCCTCAGTTTTCATCTGATCTGAAATCAGTTTGCAAGGCTTACTATTTTCCCAAAGCTCCTGTAAGTTGAGTTTCCATATCAACTAAGACACAAATGCTACAAATCCATTAAAAATATCAGAAGTGGCAACTGACAGTACTGGGATCTGACAGACATCACCTGAGTAGGCACCTGCTGGAGCCCACTGGAGAAAAGGGCAGGGAGGAGCCAGGGAGAGGCACAGTGGTGTGGGGGCAGGGAAAGGAGGCAGAGGCAGAAATACAGAAACAGGGAAGAAAGAGCTGCTCAGGGCAGAACTTCCAAGGACTAATGAGAACTAAGCAGACTTTGCTGGTGCCAAAATTTATTGAGTTAGACAATACAAAGCTTTAGTCTATAGGCTTATCTGCAAAGACTGAAGAACTCCATATAAGCTCCAACTCAGGCTCCACCTGCACTGGGATTTTCAGATTTTTTGTTTTAAGCATTAAATCTTTAATGCTAATAAAACATTTTAGAAGGGTATGGTTTAAAGCCTTTAGGGCCTTCTGGGCACGTCACTCAGAATACTATCTAGGCATGTCCACTTCAAAGCTCTGTCTGCCCTGGAGCACCACCACACCTAAAAATAAATCAAGAAGTTATCTTTTTTATCATTTGAATGTGCATCTGTTAGTAGAGGTAAGCAAAGAGGGTTTTGTAAATATGTTGATTTAATTTGTTATTTGTTCCTTGCAAAGTCCTTTCTTCTTTATCCTCATTTTCCCAAAATACAACTTGAAGTGTGACAGTTACAAATTGGTGAGAAAAGTTTTTCAGCCAGGAAAAGGGTTCTGTAGAAGATGTCAGTCAGACCAACAAGGGACATGTGAAGGAATTGGCCTTGGTGCTGCAAGCTGCTATTGATGAAAGTCAGAAAGCAAAGAAAATTACTGAAGGAGAACTCAGTGCTGCAGTAGGTCACAGAAAAGTATTGAATTTAAGTTAGGCTGGCCCAGAGCCACTCTGCTAATTGTTACCTGCTGTGAGCACCCACCTTTTTTCTATGACTGTTGAAAGCCAGGACTGTGTGATTGCAATCACAGCAGCTGCTCTGAGCACACACAAATGGCACTGAAATATTGACCAGGGATCTGTCACAAACACTGACTCTTCCCTAAATGAGGTTTTATATCAACTTACAATTGTCAGTGCTGAATCTTTATGTTTAGACAATAATAATGTCAGGTATATAGTATTTTTTAAATTATGGCTTTCTTGAACCTTTCATTCAAAATTACCCCCCTGCCAAATCTGAGTTTCACCTTCCTTATAGCACCAATCATAGCACAGTACAGAGCATTAATACAGCCTGCACTATTTATAACTGTCACCAGCTATATTTTACCCCGACTGGTGACAGCCATAAGCTTGAAAAACGCTCCAGAGCATTGTTTCACAATTTAAATTTGAAGTGTTTGGGGTGGGGAAAGCTCTCTCTTGCCTGTCATTCAATTAATCCATAACTGAAGCATATATCATCTTCTTTGATTGCATTTACTTTTATCTTCTTCAACTGAAAAATAATTTTAAATTCCTAACTGTTTTCTATTCAGGTTTTGAAGTCCCATGGGATTGCTGAAAGTCAGATTATTTGTAACTGCAGTAATTTGGCAAAATTGCAAACTAATAGATGCAATTTGTATTGGTACTGAGCATTAGAAGCTTCCTGGAGTGCATACAAAGAGTATTTTTTTGTAATTGAACACCTTTTTCACAGTAGAAATTTTTATTTCCCTGATTCTCAGAACAGCTACAGAACAAAGGACACCCCACCAAAAAAATTCTGTTTTGAGGGAAAATATAAAACTTGCAGCCTTTGTACCATAAAGCTTCCTCTCTTTTACAAAGGGGAGAAGGATGAAGAGGAAGAGATATAGAAAGAGCTCAAGGCTTAAGACTACAGCATTTAACAAAATGGGAACAAGTGTTTTACACACATCAAAACTATAGAAAGACAAAAGAAAAAATGCTACAAATTGGTTTGAGTGTCCCTGTCTCCCTTCTTTAGTGACTCTGCTGGGGTGCCACAGCCATTAGCAGAGAAGAGCACAGTAAATACGAGGTTAGTAGCTGCTACTATTATAACACTGCACTGTTACCAGCATCAAACGAGTGCAAAACTCCCCATTGCTGAGGATATTGACCCAAGCAGACTGATCTCACTTCCATGCACACAGTGTCCAGCTGGAGAAAAGCTCCTCAGGAAAATGAAGCATTAGTCAGCCCCCAGCCCCTGTGCTCCAGCACAGCCCCTGATGAATGCCTGCCTGCCTCCCAGGCAGTATAAAACACGTCTGTCTGCAGCCTTTCAAAGCTCCAGGAGATGCTGTAATTACTGCATCACTGCCCAAATCCTCATGTTTCACAGACCAAATAAATTCCAGCACCAGCCTGGCTTCTCTTCAGCCATGACTCAGTATTTCAATCCATTACAGTAACAGTGGAATGAAAGCATTATTTAAAGAGGTAACTAAAGGTTTAGGTAGGAGAATGGAATAAAATTGAGAGAAAAAAAGACCATTAAAACCAAACTGCTTAAATAATAATTTTCTGATATTCTTTGTTGATGCATGCAAATGACTAAACCACTGAAAACTGGAATATTTTTCTTCCTTTAATCTCCATTTATAACACATTGTTAATGTCTAAGTACTACTCCTAGAGGGGGTTGTTTATATATATAGGCCAAGATATTTAATGCATCACTGATTAGACTGTTTCAGTTTAGTTCCTAGAGACAATGTAGTCACAATGTAAATGGCTTAAAATAGTTTTATTTTTTGAGATGATTTGCAATCTTCAAGCTAAGGCACTTCCCTCAAAAAAATGAAAAGGAGTAATTGAAATGTCAATTATTGCATTTATAACTAAATCTATTCAATTGTCTTGATTTCAAGACATATGACTAGAACAAAAGTCCTTCATATAATGCTTGCATTAAAAGATTGACTAAAACCTATGGAAAATGAATATGTTCTATTTTTCTCGTGGGAAACGGAATTACAGTTCCTCCTAGTTTTGTCTCAATGGTCATATCAGCACTATCCATGCCAGTATCAGGCTACACACAGATTTTTATAAAGCACATTTACAGATCATAGAATCCATGGAGGCCTGAAAATGAAGCTGTCATCATACCAACTTGAAACTGTCTTCATATCAACTTGAAACTCGTCAATAAAATAGATTATGAATATTTTTATTGTTGAATTGGCCTGTACTGAACTAGATAAAAATACAGTTTGTTTCTATACTGTCCAGGTATGATTACCAATGTATTTGGGGTGACAGAAAAAGCAAAGACTAAGAGGGAGTCATTTAAAGGGAGTCAGAGTCATGCATTTAAAAATAAAGATTTCTAATTTGTAATTACAGCCTCAGACAAGAATAAATAAGCCATACCCCACGGAGATAAAACAGTATTTAAAACAACATGCTCAATACTTTTCCTATTCCTAGAAGAAAATATGCTCCCTAGTTAGACTCAGCTGGAGGTTCCCAACAGAACACAGAAACCTGTCTTAAAGGATCTGGGTTGCTTTGCATTTCTTTATGTCAGTTAGCAGAAAAGTAGCTGACAGACTACTGCATGCACTTCTCATTTGGTGCCACACTATCAATATTCCCAGCAGGTTTCTGTACAGTCTGCTATTTCAAAGAGTCATGTTAGATTGTCACTAAGTGGAATTTACTATATTAAAAGCCTTTTCAGTGAAATAATAATCACTGTGTGCTGAGACAGTCTCCCACGTGAATCAGAAGAGACAAATATGTTCACCTTCCTCTAATCTGCTTTAAATTGCCATGTAGTCAGCTACACAAATAAATACACTAAAACAGACAATAACTGGTTATTATTTAAACATATACATAACAGTAGATGCACAGCAGCCCCATTCCCACTTAAAAGGAGCACTATTTGCAGTGCTACAGTTATTAATATGTCAGGCAGTTCAGTAAACAAACTCATTTACACAGGTTTATAATTGTCTTCAGGACACAACACAACACAAAAAGTTTCCTATGTGTTTTAAGGGGCTTAACAAAATAAATCAAGAAGAAGAAGTGGAAATAATCTTGCTTCATAATTTCCATCTCAGATGCCAAACAGCACAGGAAGAGCTCAGAGTATTCTGGCTTTACTGACTCCAGTATCTCTGACAAGATCAAAAATCCAGATTATTTATGGTCATTACAGATTTTGTGGCATATTTTATTATGGTTCAGAGGTGTTCATGACAGTGACATGCCCTAGTTCTGATCAAAGAGATTATATCCTGCTCATACAATCTCTCTGGACAGCTACATTTTGGCAGCAAGGTCTTCCTTGCTGTAATCCAATCTACATTGTAGTAAGTATTGTAGACTATTAATAAGCCACCATGGAGCATTCCAGAGATAGCTGCTCATTAGCAAGCTAAATTATTTTTCTGTGTGATTATTTTTTGAAAGACCTATGGTAAAAGGCTCTGTCCTTTCCTGTTTCTACAGTCATATGAAAACAGAGGCTGTCCATACCACACAAGTTGACTGCCTGGTACCTGGAGAACCACCTGAGGGAAGGGTGGGCAGACAGAGGCAGGAGTTCTCAAGTGCTGCTAGATCTGGGCCACTGGTGTAGGCTATCTATATCCCTGTTTATTTGGAGTAGGAAAGTTTAATTGGAAACTTTGTAAGAGAAGTTTTAGAAGAAATGCCAGTACTTTCTTTTCAAGTGAGTCTGATGCTCTTAAAACTGCATGTGTATCTCCACTTCACATACAGTGGGTATCCAGAATTCCTAGTTCAAGAGGAATATAGTTCAAAAATAGGAGCACATGCTTAAATCTTTACCTGAGAGATCCATGACCAGTATAGTGTCCAGTTAATTTAATCTTTAATGTCTGTGCTGCCTTTGTCAGCCAGCATAGCAAATCACATCTACTATCTGATAGGTATTCTTTCCCACTCACCCCAAAATGAGGATTGACATGCTCTCCACACTTTGCACAAGGCAAAAACATCACTGCCATTAAGTTCTCACAGAATAACTACTTTCAGTCAGTAAGGGTTAAAAGAAAGGGGTACTGAAAGCTCTGGGTCATCCTCTGAGTGATCTGAACAAATCTACCTTCTCCAAGTGCTTTAGTATTGCTTTCCTCCTACGGGATGGGAATTAAATGTGTTCTTTTGCAGAGGAAATGCAAAGCTCTGCAGGTCTCAATCCCCATTCTGCAGAGCTGCTGACACCTCTCCCTTTCATGATGACCAGCAGGAACCCAGAGACAAGGCAGGAATCAAGGAGACAGGTTCCACAGCAGGAACAAAGACGGGATTTTTTTGCATTTTCTTTGCTGTCATACCTGTTACTTCTAAAGTGTCAAATGGAGTTTTGGTACTGTCAGGACTTTTAGCCTTTTCCATGATGTTACAGCTCACCCTGCTCCAACTTAATTCTACAAATGAAGATAAAGAGACAGTTAACATTTTGCATCATAGGCAAATGTTAATTTTTAATTTTTGAAAATTTGATTTTTGTGACAGCCCCTATTCTGAAGGGTCTATCCATGTGGTACTAAGGAAACTATAAAGTCCTAATACAGATCCCAGTAGGCATGAAACTACAGACTTGGTGCTGAGCCTCCTTTTTGTTCAGTAAAAGCATTCAGATACAGGTGGCTGCCATCTCTCTGCCATACAATGATTAACATGTTTTCTAAAACAATTTTCAGGTGTCAGCTTGCAGGTCCAGCCAGAAAGCAAACTCCCCTTCATCAGGACGTGCCAGCCCAATGAACCTTAGAAGACTTGAACAGGAACTATCCTCTGCCAAATAAATTTCCTTGACAGCTGAATAATTCTCCTGGAAGAGAAGGGGAGAGAACAGGAGTCTGTCCACCTGTCCTGAGTCCCCTTGACAGAAATGCATAAAGGACAATAGCGTTTTTTAAATGCTGAGTTGCAGGAAGGTCTGATCACATGGCAATTATCAGCTTTTCTCCTGCACACCAGGAGAGTTTATCAGCTTGGGGCTAAGAAGCAAAGGATGAAAGTTTGGCCACAAGCCTGAAGGGTGAAGATCATTCATAACCCCTTCTAAAGCAAGACCTGATTAATCAACTTCTTAGCTTTTCTCATTCTCCTATTGTTTTTTTCCCTAGGGTATTACCTCTGCCCAATTTTACAGGAAGAAAAAACTGCAACACTACAGTGGAAGTATTAGATGACCAGACACAGAGCCTCTGAAACATCTGTCATTATCACACAACATCCCCCCAGTTAAAGAACTAGAAGAAAGATTGTTCAAAATACAAAAGAACTAGAAGACCCAAGATAAAAATCAAGGCACATTATTCTCCGTATTTCTTAGCTGAGTGCTTCACAACCTGTGGAAGCTTTGTCATTGCTCACTGCTCTCTGTGAAGCATCACTTTGTGACAAGGACAGATCTTGAGGCCTGTTTAGTAAATGCTGCATGAGAAGGGACAACAAGATTGAGCATGCAATAATAAGTAAAAGACATAACTGTATTTCAGACAAAAATCTATACATTACTGAAAATAGAACTAGAAAGTGAGGTATATTATAATCATCTGCAGAAAAAAAACAATAAGGCAGACTGTAGCAATTCTGGGGCACTAGCTAGCTCAGGGAAACCCTTAGTCCAAACAAAGATGTCAAGAAGACTTGAAGAAATACACAGTAACTTGTGGACTGCATTTTAAAATCCCTAAAGCTTAATTTAAACCCACAGCCAGCACACAGTGGAGCACAACTTCTTCATCACTTTTCTATAACCATGAAAAATGCTTTGTATAAACAGAGTAAATGTTAATCTCTGGAAGACCACAAACAGAATTTTCCATTTATGAATCTCTTTCTGCAGAAGAGCTGTATTGTACTCTCCTCCTGATAAGGGAGGAGAGCTCAGACCTGAAATCTGAGCCCTGCTTTAGATGGATAGCAGTGAATTTTGCACATTTTGTACTGGTGCTTTTCAGATCGCCTGTTCTGACACAGGGCAGGTTTAGAATTTACCCTATTAAGTTACCAAATGAAATGTTCAGACAAGCATGAGTGAAGGAAGGAAGGTGAGGATAAAGGTTGCATTGAAAACCAGCTATCATGCATGGCATGATAGCTCTGGATTATACCTTTTCATCTCAAAGATATAAGAAACAGATTGTAAATCTTATGTCCAACCTGTAACTCTGCTTATCGCCATATCCAGGGGAAAAAAGTCTTCTGACTGCAATTTTACGAAAATGCAGAAACCTAAAAAGCCCTACATCCTCCTGGGTTCTGGAGGATCTGCCTCATCTCAGACAATGCAGTGCCCTCTGCGGGCTCTCCTCTCATAGCACAGCCCCAGAAGTACACGCCTTGGAGTATCGTGAAATTCTCTCTGCTGACCTCTGTACTTACACTGTAAGTACTGTGAGATGAAAGGAAGACACAAACTAAATAGAAATAGTCTTTTCTGAAAGTAACAATAATGCTGTTAATTTATCTAAAAAACTTGGACTCCCAATAGATCTGCTGTTTAAAATGTCTCCTATGAAGACAGGCTGACAGAGCTGGGGTGGTTCAGCCTGGAGAAGAGAAGCTCCAGGGAGGCTTTAGAGCCCCTTCCAGTGCCTAAAAGGGCTCTGAGAGAGCTGGAGAGGGACTCCAGGGATAGGATGAGGCAGTAGCACTCTGCTGAGCAAAGTCAGGGAATAAAAGATTTGTTGAGAAAAACCAAAAATATTTGGTGGGGGGGAGGGGGGAATAGAATCAGCCTCATTGTCTCACTGGATAAAATTGTGTCAGGAAGTGAGGAATGAGAAGCAAATCATTATCTCATGTGAGAGGACACACTGGCATCCTGGTGTGTCCCCTTGAGAACAGGCTGCAGAACAGAGTGGCTCCTTGACTGCAGCTCCAAGAGGATTCAGCTCCAGGAGGAAAATAGGCACAGGTTACAGTGCCATGCCTGCAGTGCTTACACACTGCCCTGCAGCAGAAAAGTGAGAGAGGCTCCACCCAAAACCACCCAGTACGAAATGGCATTTTCTGACTTCAGCTGTTGGTTAAGCAGGAGGTTACCCACTACAGAAATGAAATCCTGGCACACCTCAGCCCTCCCTCTGTGCTCCCATTGCTGCTTCCTGGCACTGGAGCCTTCACCAGGTTATTGAAGGGTAGTAGCTCTCTTCTGTGACTTCAGTGTACTGCAGGGCTGACATCCTCCAGGGGCTCTTGCCCTGTGACAAGGAGTAAGGATTCAAGAATTAAACAGCTGCTCTGATGCTCAGGTTGATATTTATAGGGAAGGCAAATTTTCCTGTGTTTCTTCAAAGCAGACTTTCATTATTTTGCTAGCACAGCATGAATTGATCCGTGTGACCTCAGGCCTCTGGCTTTCACTTCGTAATTTAATGTCAAAGAAAACCCAGTATCTTACCCTCTAGCTTTCAAAATCTGGATGCAGCAATCCAGATATACCTCAGGGAATGGTATGATTATGTTCCCACAAGTGTGTGTTCATAATTAGGAACACAGCCTGCAATTTACCAAGTGAACCGCTCAAAGTCGATTTCTCCATTGCAGCCAACAAATATTCCCAGCCAAGTCCCTTGTCACAGGAGGAATTCCAAAATGGGTGATCAGGCAGCAGCCAAAAAATTGCAATTAGTTGGATTCCAAGTAGATAAGTTCATCAGGAATTAGCCATGTGTTAGAAAACAGACACAAATCCATATGGAAGATAAATGCATACTTTCATTCTTGACAATCAGTGAAACATCCAGTATTCTGGTGGAATTGCAAATTTGGATTTCTTCTGCATGCATCTTTGAGGATCTCTGCATTGTTACTTGAGCACAGAGATGCACAGCCCCAGTGCAGCTGCTACAGAGACACCAGAGGCGTGACACAACCTGTGCCCACACTGTCCACAGCCCCTGGTGAAGCCAGGGCAGCTGCAGAGCACCTTGGGCTGCTCCATTTGTCTCAGCATTGCCTTTGAGGGCCTCCCAGAATGACCATTCTCCTTTTTCCTCCTCACAACAGACAACTCCCAGGACAAGGAGGACTGAGAGAGAGGAACACAACAGCCAGTGTTCACACAGCAATGTCACACATTTAACAGAAACTCTTTCAGCACAGTAAGGCCAGTTTGCCTGAGAGACAAATGGTCCTGTCCCTAATTCATGCTGTTCACCACTCACACCACCAGTTTTGTTCAAAGCTTCCCTAATGCTCTATTTCTTTTTTTTTTTATTTTCAAGTTTAGTCTGTTCCATTTACCTCACCAATCCCCCCATGACTCTTAGCCAAACACCCCAAATGTAAGCACCCAGATGACATTGTTTTCCTCCAGAATTTAGGATGAAAAAAGTGCTCCTTAGAAAAGCCAAATGGTCTGTTACTATACTTCTGCAGTGCCCTACAGCATTAAGTATATAATAAGTCATGCCAAGGATGGGATTGCAAATTTAAGACCAGCTTTCAGAGAGAATATAATGAGCTAATCTCTTGTTCTATGTACATATACCCATTTAATTTTTTTTTAAGCAAAATGAAGGAGGCAGATTAAAAAATGGAAAATGGATCAGTTACAGCTGTTGTATTCTCTTTACTGAGTTTGTAATTGAAGCCAATTACACACCAGCCAGTTGCTGGAAGTCCTTTGTTTAGGGCACCACACTTTGACTTTACAGGCACACAGACAGGATCCAGCTGTACACCAAGCAAAACTTGTTGTACCATAAACTAGATAAAGACTTTAATGAACATGTTATATAGGACTAGAGAAGCCAGTCATTAAATCTTGGTGATAATGAGACCCACATATGTAACTCATAATCAAGTTATTTTTTACTCCAGTGTTGCTGTAACTCAATAAGCATCTCAAAGCTTGAAAAGAAAAAAAAAATTCTCCACATTTTCACTTGGAAGTTTTGTGCAATCACAAGTATTTTTATAAAGCTTGTTTTATCTTCTCCATGACATATGCAGTTAGTTTCAGAGATACTCTCCCCCATCACTGCAAACAACTTTTCAAGTTTAAAAATAAAAAAAAAAATTGTAAATTATGAAAGAGTCACAAAACTTGAAAACATGCAAAGTACCTGGAAATAAAAGCCAATGCTACATGGAATTTCCTGGCTGATTTTAAACTATCTATTTCCTGATCCATTAACTGTCCTCTGAGCACACGTGAGATCTCAGTGAAATCATCAGGACTCCACTAGAACTCAGTTGTTTGTTCAAATGGCCCTGGGAAGAGTGAAGACACCAGGCTTTAAACCTCACCTCATAACAGCAAGACTGCTTCAATGGATACTCTGGAGCTTTCACAGCTATAAACATATTTTAACTCAGGAAAAAAGGCTGATTCCAAACACACATACACATATATATATATAGATACATATAGCACAGAGATATGAAAGTACAGCTGACATAATTACAAATCCAAAGTATATTTGAGAGATGCTCCTTGCCTAAGCAATTCTCATATTATGACAATCCCACCTACTTAAATACCAGCATGGTTTACACTAAAAAGAGAGGGGAGAAAAGGATTCTTGTAGCAATTCAGCTGAGTGAAATCAGTACAATGCTGAAAGGAGCAAATATGGCCAGATTGACCCAATAGACTGAGGGGCATGCCTGGAATGAGTAGTTACTATAAGGAGATGAAACCAAGAAGGGAAAAGGAAATCATGGCATCAGAGGAAAGGGCAGTATGGACACTCAACTGCAGTTCGTTAGAAATGCAGGCAAGGAGAGGGAGAGGCTTCCTGCAATATGCTTGAGCACAGTGAGCTTTGCTGAGCAGCCTCTCCAAGGAATATGACATGAAACTACACCACAGTTAGTAAAAAAGAGCAAGCTAATGAGCACAAAGCTATATAGCAGCAAAGGATGTCCACTGCCTCTTATTCACTAGTGAATATGGACATTATGCAATATTAGTTAAGCTCAAAATTTACAGGAATAATGTACTACACTACTCTAAGGCAAAGCTGGAACTCAATTCAACAATCTCCCAAGTGAAGGAGAATCCACACTGAAGTCTGGAACTTTTGAAATTTTGCTGATATGCAGGTCTGCTACCTCACATGTGCTTGTTGAATCTGGATGTGGGTAGGGACAGCCATAAGCAGCTGGTCTCTGAAATTACACTTTTGGTAAGCTGAATCACAGTTTCTTCTCCATATCAGAATGCAACAGGCAGTCAGACAGCAGCTGACATGCAAATACCAAAAGCAAATCACAGCAGCACAGAAAACTGAGATGAAATAAAAGACAGCTTGCTTATGTCTATGGCTCTAAGGAGACAGAAAATACATAACTCTGCCAGAATCCTGTCCTGCCACAATTATTCATAACACTTCTGTGCCTCAGTACTTGAAATACAGGAATGCCACAAATCCCAGCACAAAGCAACTGCTGCAATATCCAGCCAAACCAGTGGAATCCCCCTCAGTCTATGTTTATGCTTCCCTTTGGGTCCTCTAAACACCAGATTTTAAAACCTGACTTTTCAGTTGGATGCTGATGGCATCCACTGACTGGAAAGAAAATCCAAGTGCCCTCTTGAGAAGAGCTGTTTTTTGTAGTTATTGATGAAAATCTGTTTTGCCCTGACACAGAGTAATGTCACAGAGCATTTTGCATGTACTCTTTACCAGTGACCATCTCTGAGCCTAAATATGACTACTATTCAGGCTGATGATTTGTCCAGAAAATGAGTCACATTATTCTAAAGAAAGTGTCATTATTTTAAAACCAAGCAAAGTATATTGGTGTGGAAAGTTACAGAGTTGAGTTTAACTCAGATACAATTTGATGCTGAATGTGCTGATATTAAACTGAAAATGAGACTGTGGAACAAAGAAGATTCAACCAAATTAAATACAGCAAGTATAATAATGCCATAACTCATCAAGGTCTTGAAACAGTGGTGATTACCTTTGTGTCACTCTGGCAACACCCATCTGGTGTGACATTTGCTTTCTGTTCCTTTCAGCCCAGGAGAAAAGTCATCCTCTCAGTCCCATCGTGTCCCATAAAACACAGGAGCAAATCATGGGTCAAAAGGAGGAAGCTGAGACCAGCTACATGCCACATGTAATTCCTGACCTTAACCAAAGTCACAAATAGAGTCTGCTACACTCCAGGGATAGGGGAGGAAAGGAATAGAAGAGTAGAAAAAATAAAAAAAAAACATGGAAAGCAAGGCTGGGGACCTGCCTGGCACTCATCCCTACCCCAGTCTCCCTCTCCTGGTCTTTTGGGACAGCCATTAACAAAAGCCATGCTGTGAAACAGGTCTAGAACAGAAACTTGCCTTCAAAACCAAGACTTCAGTTAAAAAAAATGGACACGTACTTCTGAATTCACTTCAATCATCCAAGAAAATTTTTGAAAGGATTACTATGAAAACTGAGTATTGTGACTTGCCTCTGTGCCTCAGTTCATGATCTGCTCACCACAAAATTTGCAAGAATCCATCCAAGACTGTTTGAGACTTTCCCATTCTAATCATGGCAGCCAGAAACAAACACACCAAGCTTTCAAACAAAAGAAGGAAAAATTATTGGAACAGAAAAATCCAACTGCCAAGCACACAGAAGAGAGAGATTTTTAATTTTGTTAGGGAGGAAAACCAAGACTGGGCTGAGGAAAGGGAGGAAAGAGAAGACAGAAGACTGAACAAATCAGAAGTGCTGTCATAGCAGCACAGAAGTTTCAGTCATAGTAGGGAAAACACTAAAGAGGAATGAGAGCTGCATGCCTTGCAAAAGCAGTGCACACATTTGGAAACAAGATTTTCCAGATCAGGACCCTTGGCTCTCTTACTGCTTTGCTGGCTGAGAAGAATTTGCTGGTTTCAGCTGAGATACCAGACATTCAAGTTGAAGATGTAATAATAAGGTGCAATAACAGAATGGTTGCCAGTGGGGTGGATAACATGGGAATGTGGGAAATACCAGAAGTCATTTTTAAAACAGAGGCAGCTATTTTCACTTACTTGAAAAACAAGTTCTTTTTGGTCCAAATTACCAAATTTGGTCCAAATTATCTGCTAATAGTACTGACTATGAACCAATTAGCAGATAGCAGTGAGACACATCCTTTCTACTGTCAATTCCTGTGGCTCCCTTTGTTTCAGTTAACTCCTGCAAGTGACACCACCAAATGTTGTGCTAACAACAACACCAGGCCTGTGACCCATCAAAGCCTGGTGACAGACACACTAATCCATAAGACACCTGTTCTAATAACTGCTGAGAACCTGAAAAATAGAGAAATATGGAGAACACACACCTTGTGGTAAACTACATGAGACCCAACCCATGGTAGGAGTCTATAAGCATGGACTGCAGGCAGTGGAATTAAGTCTAGTGCATTTGTTCCCTCCTGTCAGGGTGTCTGTGCAGGACTAGAGTGCAAATCCTCCAGGGATATCTGGGAATTGATTTGTGGAATGAGATGTAAGTGCATCACTGGAGGTTTTACCTGTCTGACTCTTTCTGTCACAAACAAGTTGAGTGCAGACAAGAGGCTGTCTCTGGGCATAAAGGCCAATCTTTTCATTCTTTCCTACTGCTGACATTCATCCCCTTGCTCTAACAAGATTTGCAAATCAGAAAAGGAATTCTACTATAGAGTATCTTAACTTCAACCAAGGGCCATGCAAAACAAAATCACGTGACAAAGTATTTGCCTCAGCACAGCTGCATCACTGCACAAAGGATGCAAACATCTTCCTGAATATATCACAACACTAAGTTCTGATTGCTCTGCAATCATATTCACTTTAAATCTGTATTTTTGTTATATATTAGAGTAAGACAGTATGTGAAAACTCCCATAGAGCTGCAGTTTCCACTACTTTCAATCTCCTCTCCATGGAAATCCTCATCCCTCTCCTTTTGTATTCTTCTGCTCATGCTTTTAATGTTACTCTTCTCTTCAACAAGATTATCAGCATCTTTTTCTAAGGCAAGATAAATGAGAATGATTGCTCTGTCCTAGACAAGGTCCACCAGCAATCACACTATCTTTTTAATCAAAATCACCAGTCAACCAAAATGTTTTTCCAATGAAATTGCACCTTTCTTTGATAAACCACTTTCTATTAGTTTTATCAAGGTTCTCCCTGCTGCTGATTTTGGTTGATATGTTTGTAATTGACAACTTGACACAAGTCTGTACCTTTCCTGAATATTAATGATAGTCTACTCCCTAATCCTTAGAAATGTAATGCTAAAAGCTAAAAGTGTTATTTTTCCCCTCTCAGAACTCAGAGAAATGGTGTCAAGACTTTTAGACCTGACTTGCAGCTGCAGCAATATTAAAACTAAAGGAGCTTTGCTAAGCCTCACCTTGAGGCAGACAAATCACACACCAGTATAATCATGAGAGGATAACACCAGACAGCTTTGGCCAGCAGGATCAAGCTCCCAAAGATTACTAACTCACATTTTCCATATTTACCATCAGGTTACATCAATATTCTCTTTGAAGACTCAGGAGAAATCACTTTTTTCCTACCTCCCAGCCTCCTTGGCAGATGAGAACACTCCTTACTTGGGCAGAATTCCTGGGGTCAATGGAAAATTTTACAGAACATGTGAAACCAGGCAACACTAGAGAAAAAATATCAATGTGAGTGGTACATCTTTATTACCCTTTCCCATCTCCCACTTATCAGAGGACTGGTTATCTCTCCTCCTGCCCTCACTGCAAAATACTTTCAGCTGTGTATTGTAAACAAGCAGCCAGGGCTTTGTTTAGCTGTGTAATTAGAAGCCATTGTTTCTCTGTTTAATTTCTCCTTCTGTAACATATCCAGTCATTACCAGACAACAGTTGTGCTCTTATTACTGACCCTGCTGAATAGATACCTACTCAAACTTATTACCACTCTCACTTTTCCAAATAAGCACCTTAATGAGGACAAGAATAGTCATCATCCCTATAACTGTGTATTAAAATAATTTAAATTTAAAATTCAAATTGTAAGCAGTAAGAGAACATAGGTTCAGAAACTTTTTTTTAAATACCTCCTTTATAACCCTGTGAAATAATTCAATAGTACTAATATTTTTGCAGTCACTAGAATGCTGATGTTTTATAACAGCTGACTTACCTATTGCACAAGGTTTATTTCCTTGGGTTATCTCCAAAATGGCTTTTGGCTGTTCAACAAATTAAAAAGTTATTGTTTTAAAAAACAAGCAAACAAACAAACAAAAACCCTTAAATTAGTCCTGGCTTAGCACTAGAAATGTGTTCACAACTTTTTTTAAAAGTTGTTATTCCACTCGACTAAATATCATTACAATTATGTAAAAACCATATTTTTTTTCCCCCTGGAAGAATCTCTTAACGATAAAGATTTCATGATCTTCTTTCTGTCACTATCATGGGAATATAGACGATCCCAAACAAACAAAACAAAGTCTCCTCACCACTTTCAGTGCTCATGACTCCCATGCCAGCTGTCCCTGCTGTGTCAGCCAGAAGAAATGCATCACTTCTCTCCATCCAGCAGCACCATCCATCAATGCCCCCTCTCCACACTTGCTTTGCTTGCCTGTCCTTTAGTAAACCTTGCACTTCAGCCTTTCCCCTTCTGAGGGAGGCTCTGAAGAGCCTGTGCTGAGCCAGCCCACCAGGCACCATGGCAGGAGGGCAGGTGAAGCAACCCCACTCTGGGATGCACTGGGAGGTGAGACCAGCCCAGAACTACACACACACCTATGCACAGAGGCTCTGATCTTCCAGGGGAAAAAACACTTTATTTACTTTATTCTGGATGAGTATGCTGAGCCAGCAATATTAATACTGGATAAATCCAGAGACGGGGTTGAATGTTTTTCTTCAGTTTTAAAATCAGATATTCTTGGCAAAGAAACCCTTCCCATGTGCTGATCTTTTATATAGAGGGGACTGTAACAGCAATATGTTCAAATAAACCAGTCAGCTTTGGTACAGGTTTTAGCAAATACTAACAAGAACCATTTTCTGCTTTGCACACAGCCCTCCAGCATTGGCCTGGGGATCTGCAGAGATAATTGGATTTATTGTCCACCAGAGCCCACACAGAGAAGGTTGTAATTAGTTATGAAGATGCAAATGCCTAAGTCCGAGTATCATTTTGCACAGGCCGCTGTACAAGAGAGTGAAATATCCTGAAAACAGCTCTTCTAAAACTTATTCACATTAGCAACACAGATGAAAGTTCAGACAAAACTGTCAATGATACCTGGCGTATGATCCCACAAAATTTACCACTCCATTTGTAGAACTGCACCATTTATTTTGGCTACAAGTCACAATTCATTGGAATTACTATTTCAAGACACCATAAAATTCTCCTTTCCTGCCCTTATTTCACCTAAATTGTTCAAATTCTCCTCTATTTTTTCTTCAACAGCGAAGTTTTTTGCTAGAGTCAAACCAGGACACGGCACATATACTTAAGAAAAAATTTATTAGCTTAACAGGTACATTTATAGATCCATTTGTTTTTGTTGAAACAATTTATACCATTCATTCCAATTCCTAATCTGGACAGTTCTTTGCTGACTCAGAAGCTTGCATTTGCAATGCCTTTCCAACTGATCCCATGCTGAAAATATATCTCTCCTGTATCAAAAACAAACAAACAAACAAACAAGCCACAAACAATCAAACTCCCTAATTTTATTGAAATTTCTCCAGTAAGCTACCCTTGCATCAGCCAGGAACAGTTCTTTCTCTGAGAATTAGAGAGTTAATTCCTATCTTTGCAACATTGCAAAGATGCCCTCAGCTCCATACTAAACAAGCCAGTAACAAGCCAGGATTTAAAGCACATTAAGCCTGGCTCTGACAACAAGGCTGTAATCAAGCAAGAATGAGAGATCTGATGACTCAGCAAATTAAATTTCCATAAGGATTTGATTTCATTGACTATATTTACATCAACAGATGAGAAAATCTCAGAAGCCATAACATGGATTAGTGCAGTCTAACGAGACACACAACAGAGGGGAAATCAAGTCAACAACTTACCTTTATATTTCCCTTATTTTAACCAGTTAATGCATTAATCAGCAAGCCAACAGCATTCCTGGCAAAACCCTCTGGGGTTGAACATTTTAAACTGAGTGCACAGCAAATCCCCCAGTGCAGAAATGCAGCAGCTGGCTCAGTGTGTGGAGAAACCAGCTTCTCTCTCCTCCCAGGGCAGGCAGCACCCACCAGGTGAGCAGAGAGCACCTGCAGCCATCCCACAGCCCAGAGAGCGAAGGAATTAATCTACAGCTTCATTCAGTACCAGAGGTAGCAGAATGGCAGAATTGAGATGGAAAGAAAACAAAATCTGAGGCTTTCTTGTAATTTCTTTCCATTATGTCAGGTAAAAGTACAAGTTCTTCAGCAGAAGAAACCCCTGATTAAAAACACTCCAGTAAGGGGAGCCAGTACTGAAATTACAAACATTAGCCAGGAGATCTTAGGACTCGTTAAAACTCCAGCCCATAAATCTAATCTCTTCCTGCAATGTGCCCAAACTGAGTCATAGCCATGCTTCAAAGGGCAGAATGAGCAATCCCTCTTCCCCAGCCCTCCACACACGGTGCTGGGGATGTATCACATTCCTGCAGTATCCAGCCTCTGGTCTTGTCCCTGCAGCACTAGGAGCACTCTCACAGGGCCCAGGCTCAGTGTGACAGCTTGCAGGCAGCCTTGCTGTCTAGAGATGGCATCCCCTCCTTCTCATATCCTAAATAAATTCATTCTGTGCCCTACCTGCCCACAGGAGTTCTAAGGGAACAATAAACCCCCCCAGACTGGCCTTTAATTATGCAGTCACAGTCCCTGCAAGGCTCTGCTCTTTAGCACTGTTCTAGAAGTTTCTAACCCCTTTTTCCTTCCAAGTACACTCATCAAGGCATGGAAAGAATAAAGCAGAACGAGTTCCAATTAAAGCTTGGGGGATTTTTGACCTGACCAAACAGAAAACCTGCTTTGAGCTGCTATGGTTCTTCCCTCCTGTCTCCATTGATGAAATTGAGATCTGCATGTGGAGACTGGCCAAGGGAGCACCCAGCAACCTGCTGGTGCAAAATGGTCTGAAGGTTGTGTGCTTCTAAGAGGCAGAGGTTGTGTACACCTAATGTCTTCATCATCAGTGCCTAAGTGGCCTATTCTGAATACAATCAATGGGAAATACAGGAAGGAGTGATTCATATGGGCCTTCTCAGGTATCAAACCAAGAGCCTACAGGTTCAGCACACCTTGGGGCTTCTGACCCACATGGCATCCATCCACCACAGCTTGCCCCCAGGGAGCCCACTTCCCTCAGCTCATCCCCAAAGAGCCATTCCCTGTGCACATCAGCCACCCCAGGCAGGACTGCAGTCTGTCAGCAGGCTGTTTGAGAGACACAGCCCCTGTCTGAGCAGTCACCACTCACTGTTCAGTCCCCCACCACTCCCATCCTGTCTAATAATTAAAAATCTGTCACCCTCTCTGACTTGGCCAGCAACTGGCCCTCTCTCAGGATAGGGCTCAGCAGACACAGGGCTCTAACAGATGGCAAGACAATGACGCAGTTCAAAATCTAAATGTGATGCCACAAGATCAGAGCAGTGCAGATCTGGTAACAGACTCAGTGGAAAACATTACAACTGTGGAATCAATAATGTATAGCTGAAAAAATAAATTAAATGTATCCTCATACAGTGGGGAGTGGGTGCCCTTTGTTGAAGGATGAAAACAACAGGCTTACTTCACCAGAATGTCGCAGTTCCTGGACTACTTCACACGTTTCCCATTTCCCTGCTAATTGCAAAGCAATATTAATCAGTAAATAGCTCTGCATACAACACACCAAGCACTGTGAATTAAAAGATGTAGTAGACATTTCATTCAAGTAGTTATGCTTCACGTGCCATCAGCTGTTCCTTGTAGAGGTAATGTACCACAGCTAAAAATGAGGACTAAAACTGTCTTAAACACACTCAGATTTTGCACCTTGCTGCTTTGCTGACAGTGAAAGCATGCATGAAAGGATTAAGTAATTGGATCATCTATCACTATCAATATCCAGAGAAGACAGGCTGAAACAATAGACTAGGGAACTTCTGAGATCAAATCAGGATAACCCAAAAGAAAAGCTCAAAAATTAGTTTGAAAAACTGTATCAAGATTTCTTCCCTTTTTTATGAGTTTGTTAACTCAGAAGTGTTTAAAATGCTAGCATATCACAAATACTGTGCCTCCTTCATCTCAACCTACCTGAAATTACACCTTTGGTTCTTGAATTTTTTGATAACCAACTAGTATACCACATGATGGACACATGTGAGGGATTCCCATAGAAAACAATAAAAACGCATTACATACTTCAGCATTTGAACCATTTATCAGGTCTCCTCTCTGCTTGGAATTAGGCAAAGAGCAGCACAGTAATTATTTCACACCCTGTGAAATAATTTCACACTCTGCTGTCACCATCTGAAAGTGACACTGCATCACCCCAGATCATGCAACAGCAGTAAGAAAGTTATCACATAAGATTAATTACCTATGCTCTCATAAAACCTTCTGGGCTGTACATGAGACAACTTAGAAAGATGGCAAATGTAGAGATACAGACAAGTAGAGCACTGTGCCCTTGTCCCAAGGGAAAGCCACATTATGTCATTTTAGGGCATTTCAGTTTATTCAGGAAGTGAGTATGTTTCCTTAGAACGAAAGATTCAGGTCAAGAACCATGGACTTGGATTTCACTTAAACTCATTTCATAGGGAGCTTTCAAAATGCAGCTGAAGTATTGATCCCGTGTTACTCTTTCCCAAGAGGGCTCATCACAGCAGCACCTACAGACAAGGCAAGGATCAGACTCCACCCTGCAAGGAGAGAGAGGGCAGGTGTGGAGGGACCTGCTGGGGAAACCATGAAGGGCAGTGGGGATGAAGGGAGCAAAGAGCTGCAGGGCAGCAGAATGTACAAGGGAAACGTCTCTATTTATTGACAGCTGTTGCTCAAGCTGCTACACAGCTTGCACAAAAGCTGTTGCAGAAAAAGTCTCCCTTGAATGAGGGACGGCCTCAGATCCAGTTTGCTTCTTTCTAGCCCAAGGCACAACTCATTCAAGACAGAGTGGATGTTACCCTTGTGAAATATTTAGTTTTAATTTTACAGCAGAACAAGAACAGCAACAAGGGACCCCCACTACACAGAAACCCTGCAGCTAAAAGTATCAAACAGCATTTCCTCCCCACTCCATCACACAGGCCCACTGGCTCCATCCAAGATTACTGCTGATCTTCTGGATCTTGAAATCAGTTTCTGAAAACTGATGGTATCCCTAAGGTACTTCAGGGCCATGCACTCTGAAGGATTTGAGTAAATTACGTTGTCTTTTAACTGATCTCCCTGCTCACATGTGCTCTGTGCTCCCAGGGCACCTGGACTCCCAGACTCCCCCCATTCCCTCCCTAGGAAAGACAACCTTCCCCAAAAGATCCTTGTAGAGTACTGTAAACTCAGTTAAACTGCATGAGAGAAAGCAATTGAAACAGATTCCACACAACATTCAAAAATCAACCCTTAACTACAAATTGGGGTAACATCAAAAAGTCAAAGACTGAGGCAGGTGAAATAATCTCACAGAAGACCCAGACAGAACAGATTACAAAAGATTAGAGGGTTAAAAAAATTGTTTAGGTCTGTTTTGACAGAAATTCTTTCACTACCTCATCACAAAAAAATCTAAAACAGCTGATGCTGTAACTTTCCAAGTTTATCAGGTATTGACTTTTTCTTTCTGGAACTCTTCATCACTACATCCACCAACACTACCCACAGAACTAAAATTCTGCAAACTCTAAATCCATAAAAAAAGCTTTTTCAGGGCATTATTCCCAATGTATCATAAAGGTGTTTTACATCCTCTCCCCAGCAGAAGCCTTAGAATATTATAGAGGGAAAATTACAGAAGAAAATGCATGTACCTGTGATTTTAAAAAGGGAATACAGTTCTTTGTTAAGTCCCAAATTCAACAACCTACATATGTGCATAACTTCAGGAAGGGAGAAGGACTTGAGTAGCTATTTCAAGCCCTCAATGAGTTGAGGTCCTGCACACAATTTCTTCCCCTTTCCTTTCAGAGGTGTGACTTTTCTGAGCATCTTGAAGTATTCAGCAGAAAAGATTCAGATCATAAAACAAGCTGAAATAACATCAGTAAGTTAAAACTTTTGATAATGTTTACCTTTGTTTAATTTTCAGTGTACACAGAATGCTAAATCCTACTTGCTTTTCATATGCAATTACTCCTACCAAAATCCTTTGAGACTACTTCTAAAAGTAAAATGAGCAGGATTTAGTTTTTAATCCAACACTGACAGGAGGGGAAAATATGATACAGTGTTTTATCCCCAGCAAAGAGCCCTGGCACTAAATCCCCCTGAGTGAGTAAAGCGTCAGTGTGCATTCTGCAGCTAATCTGGCAACAGAGCAATTTTGTTTGTAATTTCTATTTTTGCCCAAATGACTTTACAGAGGCAGATGGTCACACCAAAGGAGGATAGTTCTGGAAAGAAATCTCCCTCCCTGAGGAATATTTCACAAGACCAGTCTGGGGACTGCCAAAGTAAGATCTTTTGCCAGGCAGCTGAATCACAGCACACTAAACACCTTCAGGTTCTGGCTTCTGTATCACATTCTTACTTCCTAATAAATATAGCTCTGAGGGGAAAAGAGCAAAAAGACATTTCTGTGACTGGATAGGGCCTTGAATGCTAATGACTGGATGTTGAGACTCATTTCAAGTTTTTATCATCCAAGGAAAGCTTTTCTGACTGCATTTCCTCCACCCGTAGGAGTATGCCCTAGGTTACTGATTATCTGGGATCTCATCATCAAGTTTTCAAGAAAGATACTTGTTTCTTTCAGGCTGCAATGGCTCAAGAGAATAAAGTTTCTAAAACACAGGTCATACAAATCTGATTTCAGACAAGGGTTTTAATCTCCCACATAATTTTCCACTGTGTTCTGACACCAATTAACAGGGCGTTCTTTCTTTAAAACAAATGAGAAAATTAGGAATTTTAAGAATTATTTATGAAAATATATGAGATAGTATTGCAACCCATGAATTTTTATTTGAATGCTGAATATTCCTTCCTCTGAATTTTCAATATGTAAAAAATCGTTTTGGTCAGCAATAAATTAATCTCAAAAACCTTCAGGGGTCTCAGGTAGTAAGAGTGATTTTTCAACAGCAAGATGAAATCAAACAGTACTGTGATCAACAAGGTGAAGAGCAGACAGTTCTGATTTTGATTAACTCAAATTTCAGAATTAAAAATGGGTTTAGAATAGTGAAAGTCTTCTTATCTGTTTTGCTTGTCTGCAGACCAAATAAGACATCACTTCTTTCAGGCTGAGATACATTCTTCATAAGCTTGAGGGCAAAGGAAAGAAGTTTTAATTTACATTTCAAAATACCAGATTACGTTTCAGCTGACAAATCATAAAATCTGCAAGCTTGGAATCACAAAGTATCTGTGCTATATCCTCAGTGAATAGTTCGGGAACATTTCAGATCTTTTGTCCCCTGTCCCTAGTGATAATAAATATAAAGTTTCCAGTGCTAAATTTGGTTGCTTACTAGACTTACACTGCTCTGTTAGGATTTCCAAATTACATAAGCAGAGAGAGTTTCTGAAACATGGCCTCAGAGAAAAATCACAGCTACAAAGTGTTACTAGATTTAAGCACTAAAGAATTACCAGCTATTTAACTTCAGCAGAAGAAGCAGAAGTAAGATGTCCAACACCCTTGGCAATCACCTGGTAAAACAACAGTCAACTTCTTACTTGCATGGGAGCTGCTTTACTCCCAGCCAGTGTTTGGGGTCAGACCAACTGAGTCAGTCATTACTGAGTGGCACTGAGTCAGACTGGTATCATACTGGTTTCTGCTGGGCACACACACGAACAATTCCCTCTGACTTCCAGAGCTACCAGAAAACTGTCTCATGACTGAACCTGGCCCTACAGGCCTTAGTCACTGACAAAAACCTATCCAAAAAAAAGTGATGGAAAGGATGAATGAAAGGAACTATATTTGAAAGGAGCTCTGTTTCAGAGCTGGGAAAGTAAAATGAAAATGACATTTAAAATGTCCCATAGAATTCTAAGATAACATTAATTGCTGCAGTTAGTCTCACTTCAGTGCCTTAATGCATGGAAAAGTTGGAAAAGACAGAACATACTCCAAGTGATCAAGCAAACCATTTTAGAGAGGACTCAGAAAAGCTGAAGAACTTGAGTAAAATTACCAAGGGAAACAGAGCCAGGAATAAAACTCAGCTCTGCTGACTTGTAGCTGTCTACTCACCACTTAGCTATTGCATGTAATGTGTGGGAAGGGAAATGGCATATTGCATTTAGGACGTCAGAATGTACTCCTACAAAGGTAAATGATTCATAAAACTCCATACCAGAACACTTCCCTGCATCTACAATCAACTATGTTTAAACATTTAAGACAATGGCACCACTCACTTCCAAGTCACAGTTCTCAGGAATGAAGAACATTCAAGGTGATTTTCTCTGCTTGCTCAGAGCAGCTGATGCTCATCTGTTGAGATCTGTTTTGACAGAATTTAATTCCTTTGCAGGTTAGGGGGTTTTTTATGTGTTTATCTTTTTTATAATGCTGTTTATCTCACTTCTCTTAAAAGCACACTTCTAATCATGATGCATTCAGGTAGCCATGGACTTGTCTGTTCACAAAAGATTTAGAAACAGAAAACATAGTGAATGAGCCAGCAAATTCTAAATCTAAATAAATGTGAACAATGAAGGTTATTTTCTTGCTACAAAGCATGCAGGAAAAAGCTGGGGATGTTGAAAAACTCAGTTACAAAAGAAACAAAGGAGAAACAGTGCAGACATAAAGGGTGTACCTATCCATATACTGAATACTGCAGGAATTTGTCATCATTTCATGCCACAGACCAGAAAAGAAGAACAGACATTACGAGCTACAAAGATTTTCAAAGGCCTTCCTACAGAAAGGGTGAGATCAGGACTCTTTGGTTTAGAAAATAGCTGACTAGAGGTTCACAACACTGCAAATACTGCAAAAAGAGTTAGTAATCCAGTTTCCCTCAATACCAGAACTACAGAAAACCCAACAGTGTCAAATCCAAATCACAAAGTAGTTCTTCCTCACAATAATCAATTAAACAGAAGTATTCCTCACAGGATCACTGAGAAAGTATAGAGAGGTTAAAATTTAGACTTGATACAGTCGCAGAAGACTGGTTCATCAGAAAATTCCAAAGAAATCCCTAAATTACTGACTGTTTGAGTTTAGGAAGATGAGCCATGGAAAAGGGCACTCAGATGATGCTTTGTGATCCTTCTCTGAAAGGCTCTGCTATACTGGCCATCACAGGTAGTTACAAGTTTAAATGGACCTTAGATACAAACCAGCATAAAAGCTCCTCTGTTTTCAGCCTAAATGCTTTAAACATTTCCAGAATTGGAATTAACAGGATTGTAATGAAAAGTGAAAAACTATTAAAACTATTAACAGAATTTGGACAAGCAGATGAAACTCAGGTAATGAAACAGATTTAAATGACTGCTGAAAAATCTACACAGTCTGGCAGAATTAGTTTAAGAAAAGTTGGCATTTCCTTAGAAAGCTGAGAGAATACCTGGTCCTCATATGACCAGGTTCATGCAGATCATTACATATGATACAATAAGAAAATAAACTGAACTGTGTGCAGTTCACATAACGACCACTGGGAAAGCTTGCAATATTGTTAATTCCTGTTTCTATCAACACAGGAAGCAGATAAATTTGTTACTAGAGAACTACAGGTCTTTATCCTGCTCAACCACCTTTAGTTTGACCTAAGAATGTATTCACAGCTGAATGTTTTTTCAGCAGAACCTGAATTCTAAATATCTGCTGTAGAAATTTTTCAAAAGCCAGTAAAAGCAATTTTCGGAAAGCCATCTCCTTCCTCTTCAAAACAATTGAATCTACAGCAGCTGTGAGAAGTGAAGAATGCTTCCTGTCACCTTTGTATCACAGCTTTCTGACAGCATCAGTGACAAAATCTGGCACACAATCTCCTCCCAAGTCAATATCAGACATGGAAGTAGACATTCATGGAGAAAAAGCACAAGTTCTTTAAATGCAGCATCACAGTATTCCCCAGATATCCTGGGGATAATCTATATGAGGCATGCCAAGCAGTAGCAAGGCCATGCCCTAAAGAAATGTGGATTAAAGCATGCTTTGTGCATAGAACATTCTAAATGTATTCCTAGCTCAAGGGTAAATAGTGTTTCTTTCTAAATATCACCCATGATTTAAGATCACATTATGATATCTGTATCTTCTATTTCAAAAGAAAGATTTTCTTCACAGATCCCCAGAAGCTGGGTGCAGCTAATCAAATTAACCTTGAGTGACTTTCCATCTGTGCCCAGCACAACTAACCAAGCAGAGGAGGCAGGAGCAGCCTGGGGGAGCAGCCTAGCTGGCTCTTTCTGACTTCCAAACCCACCAACAGTTTGTTTGGCTTGTTAAAAGAAAAAGCTAGAAGAAAAGGCTGCTAGGTTCAGGTCTGCCACCTTTTTGTATCAAGCTAAACCTGTATGGCCTGTACTGCTCTGTCCCCAAGTTTTGTGTCAGGGAGTACAAAAAACTGGGAAACACAGGGATTGGAAATGCAATCTCAATTTGCCCAGTGCTAGGAACGGCAGGTATGAGAGAAAACCATTTGGTTATTTCACTGCTCAGCCCAAGTTCTGCAGAGTCAATTTCTGCAGCATCAATTTCTGCAGTGAGGCTGAATGAAAACAATTCCTTCTGCAGGAGCTTGTGTAAACAGAGATACTACAACCAACCTCATCTCAACACAAGGGAGAATTTCTGGCAGCTTTTCATGTTATCAAGTTATAAGAAATCTTTCAAATTCTTCACTCAGGAATCACTTCAGTCAGTTGATTACCAAAGCAATTATCTTAATTTGCAAGTTAAGTGCCGAGGATAGCCTACAGAAAACAGCTCAAATACCTGCAAACAAGATTTTTTTTCCAGTTAAGCAGAGATGTCTGCCTTGATTCCCAGTGATAATTTGTAGATGCATAATATTGTTGCCTTATAAACAACATCCAGGAGTCTGTTTCCAACACTGAAACAATGTCACTAATAAATCTCAGTTTGTAGGGCTAGAGCTGACATCCCCCCTTATTCAGTACATACCTTTATTACCATACATATGTGTGAGACAAAATGTTATCCATGTACTTTTAAAGGTGAAGAAACAGCTGTTTAAGAAACAAGAGTGACTTCACCAAACCAAATATAATACCAAAAATCTAAGGATAGGAGGAACAGGGAGGAGAATACACAAACCCAAAACCAGCAAAGAATGTCTTACAGCTACCTACACAAATCCTTATTCCTCCCTCTGTTCTTACACAATCTCAAGTAATGCTGCTTGTTCAACATGAATAAAACAAAATCAATTTCTCTGCATATGGTCTCTTTAAATTGAGATCTAAAAATAGACAGACAGACAACAAGTAGGCTTAAACAATTTTATCAGTGCTTGATGTATATTGGCTTTCTCCTCTCTCTGGTCGCAATTCAGTGCAACCCATAAATAAGTCAGCCTGGTAAAGGAGATTGAATTTTTGAGGCCAGAAGAGTAATTGAGGAATTGAACAGCCTGAAGGTTGAGGTATCTTCTCCTGGGATATAAGCCTTTGGACCTATTAGCAGCTGTCTATTGCTCTTCCACCCATGGACACCTATGACCATATGGAACTGATTTAGTTTGTGTCACACACAGACAGATCTTGTCCGTGTTCTGGGCTCCACCGTGCCACTACTCTGAAGCAAGAATATCTCAGGAAAACCTCTGACTAGAAAACTTCAAAACCATGGGAAGGTCCAATTTCGTATGAAGAAAGTCTGCACCAGCTCAGCACAATTTGATTATACACAAAGCTGTATTCTACATTTTTTCCACACAGTATTAGCACATTAGCACTTGTAAAGGAAAGACTGAAAGTGAAGCCTGAAAGAAGGAATTTGCTTTTTTTCTTAAAAAGCCACCATCACCTGACATTCTTTTCTCATTCCCTCGGGATCAAACGTATTAGCACGAGGCTGACCTCCTCCTCAAAGAAAAACCTGCGGTTACCTCAAAATCACCAAGAGATGGATTAAAAATGGAAAAAAGAAAATATGAGAAAAATGTGCTTACTAAATCACTATTAAAATCTACATTTCCAACTTTTGTAGTCTGAAAAAAGAAAGAAAACAACTATACATCTAGTTTTGTTTTGTAAGAAAAGATGACAGCAATTGAAATTACAAAGCATTTGTTAAAAATTGGTTTTGACTATATCACATTTGCTCTGATTGAGTCTGTTTGTTTTGAAGAAAGGCTCCTGACAGCATAAAGTACAAACACAAAATGGCAATAGTTTGTTAGACCTGGTAAATGCCAAGAAGATGAACTGTGTAATGGAATTTAGCACTACCAGTTATTCATAAATAATTCTTCTGATTAAATATTCACAGACCATCATCCTCATCTGTCTTGTAAGTCTGTTCTCATAGGCACCTTGTGCTCTGCTCCTACAAGATCTTGGCAGAGACAGGACCAGTGATTTGGATGTATGACGCTAACCCAGGATCTCTTCTGAATAACAACGTGCTGCTCATAAAATGCCTCTCCCCAACTGGCTCTTGAGGAACAGTGGCAGGTCCTGCCTCCCCAGGGACTGGCCACAGCTCAGCCCCACACACAGGAGGCAGATGAGGGTTCCCCGTTTGCCCATCCCCAAACTCCTCTGGTTCTAGCTAGAGCTGCTCAAGCAGAAAAAGGAATGTGTTTCTTTCCTCATATTTGGCAGTCTTTATCCATGACCACCAGGATGCTGCTCAGTTGGATATTTTCTCTCTAATTCTTGTAAACAAAATGCAAAATCTAAAGCAATTCTCATCTTAAGCAGGCAAAGAAAATAGATTTTAACCAAAATGTCTTGAATAATAACAATTTCTATTAGAAATGTGGTTGGACAACCAGCCTCCTAAAAGAACATCACCACTCCTCTGCAGCTCAGCAGCTCCCCAGGATGGTCTCTGCATGCAGTGGGTTATGCAGAGATGTGCAGAATGATCACCAGCCCCACCTTTTTCAGCTGCAGCTCTTAAAAAGGAGACAAAACAAACTGTATATTCTTCAAATTGAAAAATTTTCCCCAGGACAAGAATGAAAATAAATCTGGACCACACTGAACTGATGAAAATTATTACACCCTGCCCCATATTGTAATAATTAAAATAGATTTTTATCTGCTTTTACCACTATGAAAGAATAACAGACAATGTAAGAGAAGCTCAGGATCAGCATCTTTTTTAATTATTTGCATGAACATGGAGAAGTTATCCAGAAAAAGTGTAACTTTCCAAGGAGGACATGGTATCTCAAACAATAATGCCTCATTCTCCATCCTGCTGACAAGGTTTTCTCAAATTGCAGAATTTTAAGTACTGTCAAAACTAGTATCCATCCTATTATTTTTCATTTAAAAAACAATTTTAGTTGTAAATGACCACTATTTATTAAAATGTACTTTTCTTCAACTGTAAGCACATTTTTGAATGATGTCAGGTGAGGCAATAAGGAACTGTTAACTGCTGAAGAGAGATAAATAGCAAATAAAAGCACTTTAAGAGTCTTCTTCCATAGGCACATCCTCTTGTAGCTTCTGCACCATTTTGTCCTCCAGCTGTTTTGGTGTACCTTCAAAAAACAAGTCAAATTCAATATGTTTCTCCAAACCCAAATAACTTGTTTTCTCTGAACATATATGCATCTATTCCAAGTGAAACAGCCTAAATATATTGCTTGAAGAGTTATTTACAAGTAAATCCATCAAGCTTAAAGGTATTTACTGCTAATTAAATGTATTTTAAAAAGTAAATAATTTATTTAAATGCTTACTTTACTGAAGGAACAGTGTCTTCATTTAAGTTCTACACAACTGACTGACAAATTCAAGCAGCAAAGTTGAACTACTGTATTTTATATCATTCAGTGGTAGAGTCTGTTGAGTTCAACTAACCAGTTCAGAGGGAAGACTTAAATGTATTGGATAACAAACATGCAGTTCATGGAGCACCAGGTATTGAGTACAATTTAAAACACTCAAAATAAGGAAGAGAAAGGATGACTGCAGACCTAGATAAATAAAAAAGGCATATTTGACTCAGAACAAAGACACTGCTTATATTCAGTGGCAAGAACTATCCTCCATATTCAACAGACAAATTAACTGTAAGACAAATGTACAGGATTATTGATCTGATTGATAGAATGAGTAATTCATCCTACAATTCTGTAGGCAAACCAGTAAATCAAGTTCTTACCTGCATGGGGAGCACGAAGAAGGTGGATATTCTGTTTGACTTCTTTGATGTCTTCTGCCTTCTGCAACTCTTTGCTCTTCTTCAATCTGGGAAAGGGGAAAATGAGATTTAATTACCTTCAAAGAGGAGATGTATGCTCTCATTTTAATGCATGATATCTCTAGCTAAAGGTACGTACAGGCTGGAAACAACTATGATTATGAGGAAATAAAGGTAAAAAGTATTTGAAAACCAATTCAAGAAAATACTGGATACCAAACCACAAAAAATGCAGCACTGTAACAACTCCTATCAGAATTTTGTTTAAATTTAAGACTGTATAAAAACAAGTATTACATTACAACTATTATCCTTGAGTGTCCAAAAGCTACATTTCCTTGGACAGCCAGTAACACAGGGTAGAGCCCACCCAGTGCATTTTACCCAATCCCTTGGATGACTGTGTATATATAAAGCAAATTACTCTCTAAAACTGGATCATCCCATTTCTGGAAAGGTTATCTAACACATACATGCAAGGGGTTCCCATCACACAAATAATTCTCACCTGTTCATAATAAATCTGGCTTGGCGTTTTTGCTTTATTTCCTCCACTCTCTTCATTGCATCCACTGAAATAAAGCAGAAGTTGTTTTAAATGTGCTTAAATCCCTGCAGCCCAAGCTATTTTTGTAAAGCAGCTCTTACCAGTACTCCCATAATGCCTAAATACCAGAGGCAACTCTTAGGCTATATAGAGGAAACAATTCCTTCTCCAAAGAGTAGGATAAGGGAATGTTCTGTGTAGCAGCTCTGATTACTTGTATTTTACAACTTATTTATGCTTCCACTTTTGTGCCTACATATAATTTGTATAGTTAACCATCACTGCAAAAGACTCCACTTGAAAAAATATTGAAGTTACCACCTTCTCCTCTGTGGCATTTATTCACATGAATATAAGCAGTTCTCCTATTCTATGGCAATTGGTTCTATGAAACAAACTGAAGTGGAATGAGCAAAAACACAGAAACAACTGCATCGGTGTAAAAGGCTTACACTGGGAGCCTAAAGTTGGAAAACCACAAAGGGGTTTTGAAGTTGATAATTCAAAATAAGGGACTTCTGGTCCTCATTTTCAAACCAGTTTCTGAAAAAAATCATCAAGTGAAACTTCACACCTGTTTACAACTCAAACCTCCTCCACACATTAAGAATTTGGTCATAATTTCAGTAATTTCAAACAAAATCACTACAAGCTGTCAATACTCTAAGCAGTCTTTTGAAAACACATTCATGATAAGTAAAAAATTCATCTTTTGGTTTTTTCCTATAATGACTCACCAGTCTTGTTCCACAACTCTCTCTGGTATTTCACTGGTTCGTTCCTACGTTTTTCAAATTCAAATGAATTATCCTGTATCAAGAAAAAGCAAATACAGACTATATGCAGAAGCATATTTAGATCAATACATTCTCACTGTAGCAGTCACTCATATAACTGAATATTTTATGGGATTCCCCCTCCCCTTTCAGAAGCTCAATTCCTAGATTTGATCAGACATTGGAGATAAATACGAGAAGGAAGTAGAGTCGAGTGTTTGACCTCAAAGTGTGAAGAGTCACGGTGATTTGTCTGAAGAGAACTATTTACCACAACATCTCCCTCAGCTATTTTCCATTTAGCAAGACAAAAGGAACAGAGAATACCCATGTGGAATAGGAAATACAGAGTAGATTAGACAGGTGGAAGGTGAAATTGAAAACCTGTAGTTTAGAAATTATTTATTGCAGGACAAATAAGTTCTACTCAACAGCTTGCAACTTTGAAATGGTTTAAAGATAAAACCCCAACCACTATTTCATTTTAAGAATACTGAAACAATCTAATGTGAAATTGTGAAATATTTCAATCCATATCTCTGGCATTTGGGACAGCTGCCACCCCCCAACCATGTCCTCTCATCTCCATGAGCTGAAGATGAAAATGCAGTTTCCTGATCTTTTGTTTGCCATGGACACTTAGCTTTATGTAAGTTTTAGCTGAGGACTTCTCCCTGCCCAAAGGTTGTTTTTTGTTGAGGCAAAACTGAGTTACACAGTACTAAGTTCATATATTGGCTTTATTCTTAAAATACATTATGTATCTCATAATTGGAAGGTATTGTCACCTATTTAGATATGCATAAAGTAATTTTAAATTCAGCTGTTTTCAAAAAGGTAATTCAACATAGCCAGAAACACTCAAAAGCAAGAAACACAATTATTGAAGACGCTAATTAATCACGGTTTTTAGTCACATTAAAAAATAAAGCCACATTCTTTCCCTTGAAAGATCCACAGAAGGCAGGAAATTACTGTCAAAATGCTTACTAAATTTTTAATATTCTGTAAAAAAACAGGTAATTAAGTCACAGTAATTCTTAAATTTTTTAAGGACTGTCCCACCAAATGTGAATGTTTAATGCTTTTACCATTGAAGCAACATTGTTTTGAAATTGCATTGGAGGTCTCATGTTGTTTTTCAAATATTCCTATCTATGCAAAGACTTTTCCTATCTATTGTAAGCTTTAAAGAGACTTCACAGGTAAATATTCTAGGGGTCTTCACAGAGAGACTGTCTGAGGTAGCTGGTAACTCAGATTATTTCTGCAGAAATACAACTACCAATTGTTTATTTACAGAGAGTGGAGGATTTATTGGTGGGAAAAAATGCCTTGGACTTGGGAGCCCCCACGTGTTACCAGCAGACACCTGATACACTGGGTTCCATCCTGAAGGGGGAACATCCAGGTTTTAATCAAGCTGAATGAACAGCTCACTCTCAAGAAACTCTCCCATTCTCTTCCACAATCCTTCTTCTCCCCAGCTCATTTCACTAAATGTCAATGCTCTAAGCCACCCAGCCCAGCCTGTGTGCCATGGGAAGAGCTATTTTAGTCTGCTAATGTAAAGTGTGAACCAGTTCAGCTTCTTACCACTGTCAGCTCTTTGCCAGCTGCTTTACGGAATGCTTTAGTCCATCTCATCTTTCTGGGATTTCGCTTCTTTTTGAAGTTTCTGTGGCATTTTGATTTGCAGAATCTAAATATCTTAAAGAAGGAGGTGATAAGAAAAATCTTAGTCAAATCATGTTATTTGTGCCCCACTGCAAGTGTGACATCAAACACTGAGGTTATTCTAACAATACTGCTACAATATAATAGAAATTATATTCAGCTTCCAAATGCCGATATTTTTATAGAAAATACAGCTATTAACAAAAATAATTTCAAGCACTAATGTTGTTTTTTCATTATAAAGCAATTTTCACAGCTGCCAGGGTTAAGCACAAGTACTTAGAAATAAGCTGATTATACATAAAATACACCTGAGTGTTGAGAATTATCATCTGCGAAATTAACCACAAAACCAAACCTGTAGTATAAATAAGAAGTTTTCTACAGCTGCCAGTACCTTTAGATACAGTACCATCCCGAGAACAACAAAAAAATCCTCACACCTCTCATACTGAATACAACACACACACAAAAACGTCTGTTTTCAGGGATGCAGCCTTAAGCCCCAAAGATTACCCTGCAGGAGTCCTAAGCACACTAGTTAAGTCCTGGACCGAATTTACTGAAAGCTGTTAAAACATATGACAAAACGTTTTAATTGGCCTTCTCCTTTATCCCCTGTTTTTCTACATATTCTACAGAATACCAGACTCTTCACTGAAAAACGGTCAGAGTTACATGTTATTCGTGAGGTTTTGAAAACCCTATTTTCCTACAGCCATATCCTCCTTCCCATCCAAGAGTCAATTCGAAAATAAATTAATAGAAAATGCGAAACTTTTAATTAAGGCAATCATTTTCGAATAGTTTTTCATTCTTTTACACTCTTCTACTACGTTTTTCCACCCAACTCAGGCCCCCCTGCCATTGTATTTGGCCTCTTAACAGATTCTGTCGCATCGGCTCCCGCAGCCCCGCCCAGGGCCGAACACCCGCCTGCTGCCAAAGTTTGATACTTAAGGGTGACGATTCTGTGTTGCTCTGAAGTGCATTTCTTACTAAAAACTGAAAACAAATAATTCAGCTGTCTTGCCGACAGCAGCTGTCAAATTACTACATCGCTCCAGGGTCTTATGTTTCAGTATCAATAAGACATGGATTTCGCCGATTCACAGAACAGGCAGAGTTGGAACGGACCCACGCACACCGAGGATATTGACTCCAGCTCTTTAAGCACATGGCCCGCACAGGGATCGAACCCACACCCTCGGAGCTCTCAGCACCGTGCTCTGACCAGCTGCGCCCATCGCGGGCTCCTGCCCACCCTCACGGCCGGGGTGTGAGAACCTGGCAGGGCCCGGCGCCGACCGCCGGCCCGGGGCAGGGGCTGCGGCTCTGAGCACCCCGTGAGGCGCGGCCGGGGACACGAGCGCACGGCAGCACGGAGCCGGCGCCGGGCGGGCGGTACCTTGCAGTCGTTGCGCACGAACATGACGCCGTGTCCCGGGTAGATGGGCCCCGAGCAGAAGTAGCACTTCTCGATGCGCATGGCGGCGGCGGCGCGGGAGGAAGCGCGGGCGGAAGCGCGGCCCAGCTGACCGGAAGCGGCCGCGCGGGGCGGGGCCGCCTCCCGCAGCGCCCCCTGCCGGCCCCGCCGCGCCCGCCCTCACCGGGCCCGGGCTTCCCTTTAGAAAGAAAAAGTTGTGTTCCAGGGGCGAGAAATTAACGAATCGATACTAACAGAAGGATAGACAGAGTAACCCAGGAAAAGAAGCGGAGTTAGACATAGATTTTTATGTCTGCAAGTTGATTTACTGTAAAATTCAGGCAACACTTTCTGTGCTGTTACCATACCAGTAAAATCCAAAATCTAAGCAAAATTTGAAGTCCTGTCTAAAACCAATGGTTCTGCATACCTATTACTCCTTCTGTTCCCTCTCCTGGAGTTATCTGTTTATTGGCAAATCCCAGGCCCTGTACCTTCCAAATTGTTTGGAACTGGAGAAGGTCTTCTCTCTATTATTCAATTGTACGATGCAGTCCCAGCTCTGAGTCTGAAATCCTCCTCAACACATAAGTCTTTACCCCCACAATTCCTGCCTCTCCATTTAAAAGAAATCAAAATTTTTCACCTGAGCATCTGGTGAAAAATCCATATGTTGGATTGCATGTGCCTCTAAAGCAGTTTTTGCTTTCTGGTTTCTAGAACGAAAGAAAGGCAGTCAGCTTGGTGCTGTATTAATGGCAGAGGAAGAAAGAAAGATTGCTTCAGCACAGCAGAGTCACCTTATCCAGCCTTTCTGAGCAGCAGCCCTCAGGCCCCTGAGCTGCAGGGGAGCAGGGCAGGAGCACAGCACTCACAGGGTGTGAGTGTCACTGCAGAGCAGAGCAGGAGCACAGCACTCACAGGGTGTGAGTGTCACTGCAGAGCAGAGCAGGAGCACAGCACTCACAGGGTGTGAGTGTCACTGCAGAGCAGAGCAGGAGCACAGCACTCACAGGGTGTGAGTG
>JAOTQP010000521.1:14693162-14726066 GCA_026413545.1 Cichladusa arquata
GCACAGCACTCACAGGGTGTGAGTGTCACTGGAGAGCAGGGCAGGAGCACAGCACTCACAGGGTGTGAGTGTCACTGCAGAGCAGGGCAGGAGCACAGCACTCACAGGGTGTGAGTGTCACTGGAGAGCAGGGCAGGAGCACAGCACTCACAGGGTGTGAGTGTCACTGGAGAGTGGGCAGGAGCACAGCACTCACAGGGTGTGAGTGTCACTGGAGAGTGGGCAGGAGCACAGCACTCACGGGGTGTGAGGGACTCACAGAGCCAGGGCTCTGCCTGCAACATTATGGCAGCCAGGGTGAGGAGAGCAAACTGTAAACACACACAATCCCATTTCATGAGAGAAGCTATGTAGACAAGTTTGCAGCTAGAGGCAAAACCATATAGTAAACAAGTTTTCTTAGGTCCAGGGCTGTTCTCCTTTTTCAGTTTGATTACTTTGAGTTTCCTGCCTATGCAACTTTTTTTTCCCATGGGCTGTATTTATTTCACTTTTCCTGGCAGAGGACAGCTTTTTCCTGGCAGAGCACTGTGTTGTGAAGTCTTTGGTGCTTCTACAGTTTAAACACTTTACAGACGTATTTGTCACCAATACATTCAGCAGATAGGATGTGAGTGAACACTGATAATACAACATTTACCATTAGATTTCCACCCCCAGCTCTTTTTTTCACATCAAAGAACTCATCTCCTCTACAAGCCATTATACTGTAGATTTCAAGTGCTTATTCCTGACTAAAAGGCAATATAGATTGAAGGTTGCTGGCGACAGAATCCAAATTAATTATAGAAAACCACTGGAGTACTTCTACTCCATTAATAGTTATTCACAGACAGAATTAGGGATCCAGCTGAAAAACAGCCTCACAGGAAGAAGAGATTTTGCAGCAAACCAAGTGGCTCATTTGTTTTTGACAAAGATTACCGTAGCAAGAATTTTTTTACCAAACACTTCAACTCACTACCTTAAACTCATAGCAAAGCTCTGATCTGCAAGTATTTACATACTTGTACAAGTTTCCTAATAGAAGTAAAAGAACTGTCATACAGCCATATGAAAGAATAAACAACTGTCAGGCAATTGCACTTGTAGGATCAGGTTCAGAGACATAGGATCATGTTGGGTGGAAGGCACTTCTGGAGGTCATCAAAGCAAAACCCTGCTCAAAGCAGAACAAAGTAATACCAGGCTCAAGGCCACAGCCAGTTTAGTTTTTAGTGTCTTCAAGGATGGAGATTCCATAACTTTCCTGATCTCCTGTTCCAATTTCTGATGACTTGTATGGTGACAATCTTTCCCTACTATTTAGTCTTCATTTTCTAGAGAACGTTTCTCTCTTGCCTCTTCCTATCCCTGTGCCCTCTGAGATGGGTCTGGCTCCAACCATTAGAGTTCAGGACAGCAGAAAGATCTCCCTTAGCTTAAAGCCATGTAAACTTTGTTTTGTCTCTTCTTACCCCTTGTGCTCCAGCCTTCTGATCTTGGTGGCATCTGCTGGACTCACTCCAGTGTCTCAATGTCTTTCTTCTACCAAGAGGTTCAAAACAGGGCACAGAACTCCAATCAATCAGTCTTATAATTACTGAAGATAAGGAAAACCTGACTTTCCCAACCTGCTGCTTTCATTTTACCAGAGCAGCCCTGGATACAGCTGGCTTTCTCTGCCACAGCAGCACGCTCTGCATTTTGGTCAGCCTGCTTTGGAACAGGATGCTCATCCCCTTATCTGAGAAATGCTTTTTCAGCTAGCACTACTGCATTGGTTTATTGCAGCCCAAGTGGAATAGCCAGTGACACTTGCCCCTTTTAAACTTAATGAGTTCAGCTCATCCTCTTGCCTGTCAAGGAACCTCTGAGTAGCAGCAATGTCCTCCAGTACATTATAACCTACCTAGTAATAGACAGTGCTCCTGATGGAAGCAGTAACTGAAAAATCAGGCTCCTTACCTTTGTAGAAGCAATAAAGTTGACAAAATGTATTGTTTGATTCCCCTTGCTCTGAGCAACACGCTCAGATGAGCAGCATCCTGAGTGTCTTATGAGCACAGAACTGATGTCTCCATTGTCTTCTCTGGGTTTGGGCTCCTCCTGGCATCACCCAGCATTCACCAGGCCCTGTCTGACTGGTTTGGTCAGTGCAAGAGAGGGTCACCAAGAAGTACCTCAATCACAGCACAGACCTTGGAGACTTCTGAACAAAGAATCCTCACAACACACAGGGACAGTGCAGGACACAGACTGACACTGAACCAAGATAACAGGAAATGTTACAATTCAGTTCAACAGTGCTGGCAAAGTTCATATCAGGAATTCTAACTATTTTATATTATGAGAAGAAATCCTGTGACAATCCATCTTAATGGAAACACTTTCCAAAACTTTGTTCAATAACAAATCAATCTGTAACTGAATCTGTCTCCATCTGACACTGAATGGAAACAACTTTTCTTGAAATAATAGTTTTGTGTCACATAAGAATTCTTGTTTCTTTGTTTCTTAAAACCAGTACTAGTCTAGTAAGAGTAGTGTAATTTTCTGTCAAGAAACACTTACTGTGATTTCTCATGAAAATTTAAAAGGGAACAAATAATTCAAACAGATAAATCCTATGTCATATTTCAAAGGCTGACATCAAAGCAATTTTATGTAGATCCTCTTTGTAAATAGTTACAAATAATAGGCATGACACAAATATGACAGTTTCAGTATTTAATATTTAATATCCAATTTAAACATAAGTATTCAAAAGGAAATATCTTTACACTATTTCAGTAGTCACTTAGCTCAATAGCTGGTTGCAATAATCCTTAAAGTTTTGAGGAACTGGATGGAGCTATAAGCACAAAAACTCCCATTTTAAGTTAATGCATGACAAAGTTCCACTGCAACCCTCTGAAAAGCAAAGAGTTACATTAAAATAAATTCAGACACTGAAGTACATTGAAATGTATTGTGTCTTACACTAGAGTTTCTTACTCTACTGGTCAGAAACATGATGGTAACTTCAAAAGGCACTCTGAATTAAACTACAGTAACTCCGGTCTACAAGCATTTTAGAAGTGGAGTAGAAAAAACCAAAAGCCTATACTCATATAAATTTCTTTTATCTCTGTCCTAGCCCCAGAGCAGTCTAATTATATTGCACTTTTAAAATATTCTGTGTAGGTTGTGATAAAAATCTAATATTTACACGTTGTGTTTGTTAAAGAACAATGCATTACTGTGTAAAATATTTTAAGAACCAAGTTTTAACACTTATTCTTGTATTAATTAATATAACTGGAAGCTACATCAAATTTTTTTTTTCCTTAGATCCTATTCTAGAAACATTTTTGGTCCTTCCTTCAAAAATTTTGTTATGCTGCAATTCATGTTCATAACTGGTATCAATACTTGCCTGAAATTGCAGTAGTTAGAATATTTAAATAAATAAATACATAATTTCTAAAGAAGCAATAGCTTTGGATTTCTGTAAACAAGTTGCTGTGGAAGGTCTGTAACAAGACTCAATTTGGCATGTTTTGACTTGAATTGGCAATACCTTACAATTATACAACCTCTGCCAGGGTAGAAAACAGTTTGGTAGGCACATCTTACAAATCAGTCTGGGCAAAAGCCCAAAAATACTGATTATTTACTAGGCTATATGAATAAATAAAAATGGTTAGAGTAACATGATCCATTGAAACAAAAAATTACATTTATATGATCCATAGAGAGTGGGGAGAGAAAAGTAACTATTCTTTTACAAATACAATCTAAAGGGAATGAACAAGCCATAAATGACTACATGATAACCAAGATATTCAGGACACAAAGGTTGGCAGAATAAAATGAGCATTATAAATTCACAGGACTAGTATCTTAGCTGCATCTCACCAGAAGACAATGATCATTCATTTCTCAATCCAAATTTGAAGAAACATTCTCAATCTGCATTTGGTAAAACAAATTCAGTGCAAAGCACCAACTCTAATGAAATTTTCCTGACATCTGTGTTGCCCTACATTCTTGCTAAAACATGAGTAGCAATATGAAAGAAACATAACAGATGCACAGTTATGCCATTTACATATAAATTTACGTACATGCAGGTTCTAGAAATTCAAATGATGTCAGGAGGTCTCATAGGCTGCATTGGATATATTTTATATAGTACAGTTGTAGTTTACATGTTCAATTACATGACATGCCCCAAGTGCTCTGTGTGCACACCCCTGTGCTTCTCTGGAGCTTTTCATTCTGTACTGAAGAGCTTGCCTTTGGTTTTCATCACTGGAAACTGATGGATTAAGAGAGCAAGGAAAAACTACTCTCAGGCTTTTGTGGAAAACACAGGATGTGCTCTTTAAGATTGTTATTAGTTGGTGAAATTATTAAATGTTTCTGTTTAAAACCAAGAAGCAAGTTGGTTATCTTGTTGTTAGGAGACACCAGGAGCCGTCACAGTATCTAATCTACATGCCTACTCTGTGTAGTTAATGGAAACTGCCAAGGGCAACTGCAAACCCTTCAACTCAGAAGCCTACCCTTTCTGGCTGTCCACAGAGACATGTTTCTGAATTTGGTAATAAAAATTCCTTTCCTCTCCTTTCCCCCCCAAGTAGAGAATTAGAGGAACATCCAGTGCTAAACCAATTTAAACCTCTGTCCCAAAACTAATAAATTGCATATCTTACAAGTGAAGATCAATGTTGTTTGAGAGAAAGCAAATAAAAATCTGTGTCAAGAATTAATATAGCTCATTAAATAACTACACAAAGCGATTTGTCCCCAAGTTAAACAGGTAAGCTGCAACTGTACTGTATCATACACATTAAAGTTAACTGTAAGTGGGCTAACAGCCACATCTGCCTTTTTCTTGCTCCTCGTTCAGTTGTTCTGTAGAGCTGTGCCCATTGGAGCGCACCACCCCTTCAGGGATCCAGGACTTATCCACACAGCGTTCCATGCGCTTCATAATGAGGTCAAGCAGAGTTTCAATGGCTTTGCTTACATTATTCCCATTTGCTGCACTGGTTTCAAAATATGGTATGCTGCAGGAGACAAAAAACATAACTTTACATCAAACAGTTGTCATTCACAGGAGAAAAAAAAATACAGTATTACTGCCATGTACTTAGAACTCAGACTAAGACTGTCACTGCTACTCCATAGCAGAGAGACACTAAGTGCTCAGTGGTCTGAAATTAGAAAGAAATTAATGAAATGGCTGCCTGAAGGTAGGGCAGAAGGGCAAATGTTAATGGCGTCTGCAATTTATAGAGGCACTTGTCTGCATGATTTCCCAAAGTTGTGCTCCTGATGTCTGTTTTTTTAAACTCCATTCCCTGCAAGAGATGCAATTACTCCAGAGCTGGTGTGCATAGAAATCAGTAAGGAGAAGACTTGTGCACACAAGGACATACAAAGTAATTGCAGGAAAAGGAATGCTGCTATGCCATTCCTCTGCAAGCAATGCACTAAAGATTCACAGTGTGGTGGTACTTATCATTACAGAAGGTGACTTTTTTCTATTGACACCACCATTCTAAACTTTCTTACATAAAAGAAGAAATCTCAGTGCTCAGAACACCTATGTCTTTGTCAAGAAAAGTTTCTGGCACCTTGGTTTCTAAAGTACATTGCTTGTTTTCTTTATTGTTGTGGATCAGGATGTTTCACTGTGGGTCTGTAGGCTATGGCCTTCTGTACTTAGTGCTCCCCACAGCGTGGTGCTGCAGTGCCTGCATTCGTGTTATTGCCCAGCAAACTGATACCATCACTTCAGAATTTTAAATTTAAATTTCTTACATAATTTGCAAGACCCAGTGAGTCGCCAAATGTATCTGACTGTGTCTGTGCAGGTCTCTTGCAATCTGTTTCAAATGCATCACATACCTGTACAAGGCCCTTCCACAGAAGGGAATATTCACTGTCTCACTTTAGTTACCAGAAGACTGTTCACTGCAGCAGGATTTATCTTGCCTCCCCTCAGGAGAAAGTGACTTCTAGCAGCCATCCTGTCTCACCTCTACATGGCAGAGGACTTTCTAACTGCCTACAGACTGGATATGACCCACAACCTTGACTTTTAGCTCATTATTCCTAAATTATTTTGTATTTTCAGCCACAAAGATAAATACTTCATAAATTATTTTCAGAAGTCACATGCAAAGAGATTTAAGATACGATCACGTTCTATCTGCTGCTGTTTAAAACTTCTTGCTCCTTCATAAGCAGCTGGTTAAAATACCATATGCACTTGCTGTTGTCTGTGTGACATGGACTTCAAACAAGCATTTTCACAGAAGAAGGAAAAAGTAAGAAAGTATTACTGCACTAAACCCATTTCTCTCTCAGACAGATTGCTTCTGATTTGCCTCCAAAGATTCTTTGAGGCCAAAGCAAGCTAATTTTTGTCTAGTAAAAATCATGGCACAGCAGAAGACTGGCAGAACAAGGCAGCTTGCACTAAGGAGCCAGTGTTCACACTATGCCTGTCTCCTGGGATTTACTTTGGAGCAGTTCACCTCTATCCCTCCAGAACTGGATTAGTGGTTGGACCACATCATTTAACTCAGCTTTCATTTGAGAGGGAATCCAGTTCATGTGCTAGAAAATTGCTCCACTATGTGAATTAAAACACAACAAATGCATCAGATTATTTCCTTCAGAAGTGTGTTTCTGATTCTCAGTGAAATGCACATTTAGTCCAAAGATGAGCCCCATGAAAGAGTTAAGGGAGTATAAAAGTACAAATTAATATCTGATAGGAACCAAAGATTTCACATACTTCCTTCAGAGGCACATGACCTGTGCCTGCCAGGAAGGGGAAGGGCAAGGCTACCCTGTCTAGCTAAATTCTCTCCATTTTTCAGAATGTTTGTGAAAATTTACACTTTTTACTGCAGAGCGAAGAAGATTAGCCAATCTCCAGTACAAGACTATTGCAATACTAAGAACTTATTTTTAAGCAATGCAGAAAATATTTATCTCAGATAGAAAAAAAGATATCATACCAGCCTGTTAAGCATTCTAAAATGCTTATTCTCACAATAACCTTTCAGTATACAGGAAAAAAACATTACAGAAAATATCTCATTCTGCTCTAAAAACAGCAATAATTATAAGAAAGTTACTTACCCATATTTTTCTGCGAGTTCCTTAGCCTCCTCTTCCTTCACCATCCTTTGGTCCTCCAGGTCACTCTTGTTTCCACATAACACAATGTCTGGGTTTTCACAATATGCATGCATTTGCAGCTGACCTGGCAGCACCAACATGAAGAAGAGTCACATGTCACTGCCACGCACAGCTCCCTAGGAACACTGCCACAAACCAAGCTTGTTCTCTCCTGGCTCACAGCACTTCTCCACTTGCACTGAGGAGCCTGAGAACAGGTGGGCTTCTGCCATCACATACAGTGAAAAGCCCAGGCAAACACAAGCCTGGCAAAGTCAGCACAGAAACTTGTGCATTCACAGCTTAAGGAGTTACTCTCACTAAGTATCTACAGTGAGCTGCCAGGAAAGGATCTACTTCCCTCTCCAGATGGATGATGAGGTTTGGGAACTCCTTTGCCTAGATATACCAGCCAAGTAACATTTGCCTTCCATTAAGTTTTGCTGACAAAGCTTCAGGTGAGTCAAAATACTTTTGGATAGGCTTCCCACACACTTAAATTACTGAAAGCACCAGAGCCAGGGGTAGGATATTGTCTCAGCTTTGTTTTATATAGGTTAAGATCCAAGTTCAGTAGGTAAAGCTGAATTTCAGGTGAGCCCTGGATGCCATCACTAGCAGCTATTACAATTTTGAATACAACACTTACATTCTTTTACTGAGAAAGCCATAAAAACCAGAATTTTAAGTTCAAATTCTCAGTGAGACTCTGTATTTACAAACATAACCCCCACTCCCATTCCACCCATGCAAAGAGGAAAAAAAAAGAAAAAAAGCCATACTTATCCAGTTCCTGACATTCAGAAAGCTTTGCTCATTTGTCAGATCAAAGAGTAGAAGAAACCCCATGGCATCTCTGAAGAAAGCTGTAGTCAAGCTACGAAACCTAGACGAGCAAAGTGAAATTAATTTGCTCATCTGACAAGTTACTTTGAAAACATAATTGCTTACAGTCATAGAAGAACAGAGGTAACTTAAGACTGAATGAACCAGAAGGAAATATCCATAGTTGTTTTGCTGAGGCAGGGACTGTGTAAGAAAAATTGCTAACATTATTGTGGCCTAATCAAGGCCTGAGGCGCCAAGGAGACTTGAGCGTGAGAGTTTTAAACAGTCTTCTACTATAAAGCATGCCTTGATCAAGATTAAAAACTTAAAACAATAATGAAATTCCAACTTTGAACAAAAATTTATCCCCTATACACATCAGTCCTTGAATTTAAGACTGACAACCACAAGAATGCTAGTCTTTTGACAGGCCAACAGAGAAGAATCCTTTGAGATGCTTTTGGCTGTCTGACTTTCCCAAGACCTCAACATATTTACAGAAACTTAAGAAAAGTTTAAAAATACAATCTTTAAAAGTAGCTATATGCACTGGCTATGAAAAAAAAAAAAAAGACTAAAAAGCAAGAATTGCAGGTTTTGTGTTCTACAGTTGTAAATTACAGTTAGAATTTAATGGGTACTCATAAGAAGCTTTCCACTGCTGTTAAAATGAGCTCCTGTTGCCATCTTGAGCCATACCTTTCCTGCCCTGCAGTGTCCCAGAGCTGAAGATGGATCCTCTGTCCTCTGCCACCGACACCATCTGGCCCATTGGGTCTATACACCTGGAAAAGGTAAATTTGCAAGGCTTTGTCCAGCTGCTACAGAACACAAAAGAACTGACATTTAAAGTCATTAAATGCAGCAAAAGTAGCACTGCTAATGCACAGATCCCCACTACAACTCAATCCTCTGCTTTGTAAGACAAAAGTAGTATGAGATGCATTTTAATATTGCATCCAATTAAATATTTAGAATAAGGGTAAAACTGAAACTGCAAAACCAGTACCCAATAGACTATGGACTCCAGACAGATATTTAGAGCCAAGATATTTAGAGACAAGATTAATTTTAGCGTTTTGATTTTCTGGATTTTTTTTACTTACATCATGTTCAAAATAAAATACAAGAAGGCAACAATGCAATCTGGCCATGTATTTGTAGTAGCAGCAGAACCTCATTAGCAAACAGAATATACTCAGAGATAATGACATCCATACTCAGCTGCCAAAATGCTGCTGAAAAATTGCTGAGGGTAGATCTTATCAGATCAAAGCTTATAAAGCAGAAATTGGATGATAAAAATAAAAGCTGAAGAGTTTGCTCAGCATGAAAAAATAAATAAGGGCATCTATTAGTCTTGGAATGATCAGATAAAAATAGATTCATTTCTTGTTTAGAATGCTTCAAGTTAGGTCATCTTCTTTACCTTCAAATGTCATAGTATCTAAGATTACAAAAGCTACAAACGTATCTTGACACATTCACAAATTCCACAGGTTTATGTACGATAAGATTCAGGCTCTGAAGCCTAAACCTTATCCTGAATTATCAAATAAGCTGATCAAGTAAACCACCATGTTTATAATCTTACAAAAAGAACGACGACGTATTCAAGAGACCAGTTTGGCATTTATCTAAGATATCTAGTCCTTGAACTACTGTGGTGCATGTCATGCACCAAAAAACCATTCTGCACAATGGTTATTACACCATCCAGATTTCTGGACACAGGAAATCACCAGGCTACAATGAAAGACATTTAATACCTGTACATAACAACAAAAAGCTTGTGCCAATACCATTTCCCAGAGCAGTAAGGACCAGCATCCAATTGCTTATGATACTCTAGAGCTCAGCTTCATATCAGAAGTACATTTGCTTAGTTTAATAACAATTCAGGGGTTGAAAAAAGCATATATATATTTTGTAATTCTTCTCTGCTAGTGGTGACTGCTTAGGAAGCCAGATCAGCTGCATGTACTATTTCATCCACATGTTTAAAAAACTGCATGTTTGTTTAGTAGCCATTTCAGTTCATAGCCAGCAAAAACATTTTACTACAGCTCAGTCCTTCCTTGTGAAAGGAGTTCAACAGTAAAAGTGGTACTCCAGGTACTGTGTGCACAAGTCAGAGTAAACACAGTCAAAGCTGTTGAGCAAAAAGAAGTGGTTTCTTACAATCAGCTCTTCAACTTTTGGGGAAATGGGTCTGTACACAGCAATGACAAAAAACAGTCAGATCAGATGAGGCCTTTCCTGTCACAAAATGAAGCACACAATGAAACTGATTGCAGACCTTCACACAGACAGACACCATTTTAAGTGCATTCTTCATAGAAACTCACCACTCTCTTTTCCCGAAAGTCAATGCCCACTGTTGTGATGAATTTGGAATTAAATTTGCCATCTGTATATTGGTAAAGAAGGCTGGTCTTTCCTACTCCAGAATCACCAAGTGCTAGGAATTTTATGAGGTAATCGTAGTCCCCATCAGACATAGTGAGAATTCAGGCAGCACCTTCAAAAGCAAAGCAAAAAGGAATAGTTAGTCCAGAGCTCTGCCAGGACTTCTTCTGACAAATGTTTAAAATATAAATCACTCCCTGAACTACAAAGCAGCAAGTGGTGGAGCCAGTTCTGTGTTCCTTTACACTGACTTCACTTTAAACTCTCAATTACACAAATTACCAATATCAAATTCCATCAGCTGTGATTGAAAAAGGGCATTTTTAGTTTTATTACACTCCTCTTACTAGAAAGGGAAGGCAACAGAATTTTAACTTCTTCAGGCAAGACTGAAAATCAAGGTCAAACTATTCAAGGTATCTGGAACATAAACTGCAGAGCTGTTCTTGAGCTTCATGGAAGTTGGCAGTAGCTACTTAATTGTACTAGCAATGCAGTTCTGGTCTCATACTCACTGTGGCATTATTAACATATGAAAAAACCTGAATCCTTGTCCTGGACTGTCCACTATACTTAGACAAAATTTACAGTAATTTTCCATTAAGTTATTTTTCAGTCTTGAATAAGCTTTTTCTTGTTGTTGAATTTTTTGTTTTGTGGAAGAATCTTCAGTTTTTATTGCGATGCTAGTTAGCCATTCAAGCTAAACCTTGATCCTGAATTGACATTAGACAAACAGAAACATTTTTTCTATGGCTCATACACATTTAAGAAATTTCTCTCTTTTTTTGTGCCTTTTTAAAAATAACCATATTCTCAATAGTCTGATCTAAGTACAGGAACAACTAAAATGTGTAACAAAAATCACTGGCAAATTTCATGTGTACTAGAAAAGCTGATGTAAGTGCACTGGCACTTTCCTGTTGAGTAGCTACTGAGCCTCTCCTCCCCCAAAACAAACAGTAGAGAGCTGCCTTGTGCTGTGTTCAAAGACATGAACATGAAAAGATAAGCCTAAAATAACCACTCTAAAAGCAACAGAAAACTGGCATAAAATTGCCTCTTATGAAGGACAGGAAAAGATGCCAAAAATTAAAAAAAAAAAAGATGAAACAAAATTTTAAAAGAGTAAAATCAGCTGTTTCAACTGTAACTATTTTTGGAACTACTTGAAGCTTGAACTAGATGAAGTTATTAATTTCAAATCAAACACTGCAGTAGTTTGCATTAGTGGTTAAAAAAAAAAACAACCAAAAAACCATCCAATTCATTTCTTGAATATCAACTCACAGCTTGAGGTGTGGAACAAACTGAGTCTCCAGCATGTGGGCGTCAATCAGCACCACTCAGCTCGAACCGTAACCATCTTTAAAGCTTCACCTTTAGAACTCTCCTGCTCTTGGTTACAAGTCAGAACTGTGACTAGTTGATGTGGCCATAAGTGGCTTACTAAAAAGCAGACACTGGTCAGATTTACCCCAGCTGAAGCGTCAGTGGAAAGCAGACAACACTTTTTTTCCTTTTTGAAAAGTATTGAAGTCTCCCTTTCCCAGCCAATGTATGTTTCACATTATGCCATCAATTCCAGTAAAAGCTTGCAGGAAAGGGCTTAGGTGACAGAGTTCACACTCACTACTATGCCACAGCCAGCTAATTCACTTCCTACTGTTGTGTTTTAACCAAAGTTTTGCAATAGAGTAAAGGGCTGAAAGGGAAGGTCCTGCAGCAAGAGTTATCAGTGAGCTTTTTACATAAATGCACCCAACTGCAGGACTGCATCCACCATGCAGGTCTGAAGGAGCAGCATATTCAAGTAAGCAAGTTGAACAGGCAGCCCAAACACTAACATAAGAACATTTTCAGAAATTAAGAACCCTGATGCATAAGTTCATCCTCTATTCAAGCACATGTTCTTTCAGTCTCAATATCCCTAAATTAATTGTTGCTTTAAAAGACTTGGATGTAAATGTTAGTGTCAGTATATTACACAAAGACAAGCTTTCTCCATGCCTTTTACTGTGCTATGCCACCTGCACAGAAGTATTTGCCTCGTCTTGTTGGTTTTCTGTTGGGCTGCTCTAGATGTACAGAACATATGTCAATAACAAATATCAATGACAGTGCACCTGATCACTGCTGATTTATGCACCCTGTGCAAGACCACAGAGAGGAAGGAAGGAAGAGCACTGCAACTCTGCCATGGAGCTGCAGGGAAGTGTTACAGTTCAGCTGCACCTTCCACTGGACAGGGCTGCATGAAAGCTCTGGCCAAAAAAGAAAGGTCAAGATTAAGCCTCGGGGAAGTAAAACCTAAAGGTATTCCTAGTGTCATATCTGATTTGTGGAGTGTCTGTCAGGACAAACACACCTCATTTGGCCCACTGAAACCTCAATTCTCCCTCTGGCTGGTGCAAAATACAATTTCCAAAGGACTGACAGAGGGTGAAGAATCCTTCACAGGAAGGGTTCTAAAAATGCCTTCTAAAAGATTTGCTTGAGAAGGACATTTTCTCCTTTGGTTTTGAAATGCACACACCTCTCACTGCACCCCATAATGTCAATCTATTATTTAAATATCTCCAGGGAGTGGTTCTTGTGAAACTCTGCACAGTTAACCTACCCTTGGAGACATGTAAAGAGCTATTTTCATAGCAGTTTCAAGCTTTGTCCTCCTCCCTGTACAAATATTTAAAAAGTGATCTCCACCCTCCATTTCCGAGACTTGCAGTCCTAGTGTCCAGACACATCCAGTTTCACATAACAAAAATAAGAATATATTCATTACAAAATATATTCACAGCAAAAACTGCTGTGAAGTTTTTAAAAATCATGGCCCTGCTACTAAAACCCATCCTATTCTTTCCTTCCAATATTGCTTTTTTTTTTAGATTAGGCTTTATAGTTTCACATTTCCAGTGTTTCCTTCCATTTTTCCATACCTTAAATATCAGAAGAGTAGGAGGTAGAAAAGGAAGATTCTGAAAAAACTAATGATACTATTAGAATTCACCACATCACCAAAAGAAAATCGTCCCCAAGCCTTGCTTCTAAGAGTACAAATTCCTTGGTTTAAAGAAGAAAAAAAAAAAGAAATCACAAACGGACACAGTTTTAAACTCCACATCAAGCCCTCCACAGTTTTGCCTGTTGCAAATCCCTCCTGAAATCCCATTCAGCTCTGGCTTTGCACTTTGCCTGGTATGCAGATGGACAAGAGCTGTGAACAAGTGCTGGAAAAGCTCCACTGGCCTTTTCCATGGCTGACAGGACTCCCACTGCCAGCATTTGAGCTGTGCCTGAAAGGCTGCTGCTCTGGAGCCTCCACACACACACAGATTGTGCCTTATCAAGAAGAGATTCTCTCCAAATCAAGTGCTCCTCTTGTTCCCTGCATTTCCTAGTCCAAGGTACTTTCACATTACAGACATGAATGTTAATGAGTTCATTTTTCTGCCTCTGGGACACAGCTGCCACAGGACTATTGTGTGATAAAACATTCCAGACTAAGACAGATTTGCTCCTGTATAAATTAAGGAAATTGCCTTAGCATGCAGGATTTCCCCCATGCAGTATGGGAATAGGGAATATGCTTCCTGTACTGGCCTTACACAAAACATGCAACTCCTGTGCTGCTACTGAGCTGATGGAGAGAAGGAAAAAGGAAGGCAAAAAAGAGATGAATACACGGAAACACAAGCCAAAAGAAAACCAAAAACATTGATCTGCAAATAAAAACATGTATACATACACAAAATGTAAAATCCAGGAAATCTGAACATGTCTCTAATCAGACAGTCCTCAAGCACATCCCTTTAAAGCAAGGTATACCACTTACCCCAGCTCTGCAAAAGGAATAGTTAGAGCACACTGGAGATAGTACTTCCAGGAGGAGTACTTTTCCAGCACCACCTCTTCAGCACACAGCCAAGAGGCTTACGTGTCAGCTGTTTGCATCCACGTTGATGGGTGCTCAGAGATAAGAGGTGTGCCCATGTCTGTGTCTAGGAGGGTGCTGCCTCACTGCATGGCTGGCAAGCAATTACACAGCTCACATGTCCCTCTTATTCCTAGAGGCAAACAGCATTTCAAAAGAGATTTGTGCAAGACCTACCTTGGAACAGATCTAAAGTTGCTGCAAAAATCACCCACACACCTTAAAACAATTATGTTGTTCCCAGCGGGGGTTTTTATTCAAAAATGCATTAAGGATGGAGTATATGGATCACACCTGTTCAGTTCCATTCATAGTTTTACATTATTTACCTCAGGTTTGAGAATACACCAGTGTTTAATGTAAACTGCTTCCTTTCTGTTGAGGCTCCATGTTTGTGATTAGAGTTGACATGGGCATTGGGGAAAAATGAGTCCAAAATCCCCCACAAAGAGAAAAACAAGACCCTGCAGGTCTCTCGGTGGGCAATAATGCATTTGTATAAATTTGACTATTCTGCAAGTGCACATTGATTCATACTAATTTTTTTTCACCAAGGCACTACACAAACAAACTTCAATAGTGTTTTATGTGTCTCTCCATCTCTGAGAAAGTGACCCAGAGTGCAGAGGAATCAGTAATCCTGTCACACCAGCACTGCCACCACACTACAGCAAAGCAAAAACCACATTCCTGCTCAGCGTGGGTGAAGCACACTGAATGGCCTCACCCTGCTCTAAGGCTCCAGCAGCACCTGAATGCTTGAAGAACTGGTCAATCAGACACCAGCCAGCTCGCTCCAAACAAGGGACAGAGACTGAAATAATGTTCCTTCTTAGTCAGCACTTTGTTACAAGTGCTTTGTTAAAAGCTGCCAGATCCATACAAATGTAATGTAAACATATCATGACAACAATTGTTCATAAACTCCTGCTGTACTGGGGGAAGAGAACTAATGAATAAGCACTTCACCAAAATGTTCTGAGCTGCACTATTGTTTTTCTTAGGAAAATGTATGACTTGGCTTGCTTTAGTTTTGGTCAAAACGAACTTTCTGTGCCTTCTGGGGCTTTTCTGTAACATAAGCAACATGAAAAAAAAGAATACTCCTTGGTTACTTTCAATTGCTTTACCTGACATTTTACTGTTATGATGTTTTCAGTTTCAACTGTAGAGGAATTCTAGGGAATTGCAGGATCAATGTCTAAGGAGTGCCTCTTTCTTGGAAAGATCTAACCAATTTTAAGGGTGCTCAAGATACATAAGAATCTGAAAAACTAGGTACAAAACCACAGGCTGGAAGGTTCTAGCCTCCAAACACTGATGTCACTTTTACTTGGCTGAAGGTGCTCTACAACCATTTTTCAGCATCACTACAAGTGCAGCATTTAGACAGCACTTCCTGACAGGCACACAAAACATGGTGAGAATGAGTTACCATGGGACATGCTAGGCAGAAAATTATAATCCCACCCAGAAAGGGGACAGAACAGGGGAGCAGGTCTGATGTGGTGAGAACCTTGCACAACAGGCCAGGCAAGGAAACAGCAGGTTCTAGAGACTTTGCTTCCAGAAAACCAGGAGAGACTAGGAATGGAGGAGCCAGGAAATGAAACAACAGTTAGTTTTGCAATTACATTTGCATTTCAGCATTACCAAACCAACAATTAGGCAGCTGGATTTCAAAGGTTATCTCAGTTACACAAATAAATGAAAAGCAGCATGGAACTGGGGAAAAAAAAAAAAAAAAAAGTGCAGCTTTCAACTTCTGTGCAAAAAGCACAGCACCATCTCTATTCCCTCATCAGTTCCTAACATTTTCATGCTCCATAGTAAGGAAATACTGTAGACAAATAAAGATTTGCAACACTATGTGAGGAAAACAGTTGAACTCTCTCAGAAGACCTGTCCCCATCCTGGGAACAAGAGCTTTTGCCTCACAAGTTACCTCTCTGCACTCTCATCAGAAGCTGCTTTCAAGTCAGAGCATTGAAGCAAACATCTGTATAAAGTGGATAAACTCCAGAGTAAAATGGGGAAAGTAAAGCAAGCATTGTTAATTTCTTTTAAGTAGTTCCACACTACTTATTCCATCCTCAACCATTCTCCTCTTCCTCTAATAAATAAATTAAGCCACACTGGCTTCCAAGTGTGCTTCCATGCTTTTTCACTAACTTATAAACAGGAAATTCACAGCAATGCTCAGCATCCTCCCCAAAGGGACAATTCAGCTTTGGGACCCACCTCCTTCCTCACAGCCTAACCTTAAGATTTGGAACATATCACTGCACTGCACCTACTCTTCACAGGATCAAGGAGTTATGAATGACAATTCTACACAGATACATTTTCCAACTGTTTCTGACAAAACAGGAGCCATAACAGTTTCACCCACGAAGTTGGTCATATTCACAGGTGGGAAATATCCAGAAGTTCGACCATCCACTGATTAAGCAACACTTTCAAATTCAGAAAGGCAAGGAAAAAGAGCACAGTTCTATTTCTGTCCATAGAAATATCTACCGAAGGGTGAAGGAGAAGATACTAAGAATCACACAGGATAATAAGAATTGTGCATTTCTTTAAGGAATGGTTTGGTTTTCCAGAAGATAAAAATCTCCAGCAGATAAGCAAACATATGAAAATGCAGAATAAAAGGAATATTAACAATAATTTTTTTAAAAGTTTAAAATCTAAAAACTGAAAAAGGAAGCAGTTTCATAAGCCAAGCTTATGAAGGATACCAGATACATCCTGCATTAGAGAGGAGCAATCTGGCATAATAAATTACCTTGATTAGGACAATTAGAAGTCAATGGAGAAGGTCATCTACCAGACAGCTGAAGATATCTCCTAGTTGTTGTTAGATAAAAGTGAAGACCACATAAATATGATACAAATGGGACTATAAAACTACATCATTCATCTAACATGATATGGGCAAGCATACAAAGGGGTGAAACAGGAATGAACTGCAGTGCAGAATTTAATCATCATTTAAACCTTTTCATCCTTTGGATTGGGAAATACATGGGGGTTTTGTTTTACATAGGAAGTAAACACTTTCCCTTGCTAATCTGGTTGTTAACTGGAAGATACAACAACTTCTTTTTCATCAGTCACATTCTTTAGCATTATTGCTTTTCTGTAGTATTGAGATCTAAACTAACAGGGGTCACAGTATAGAGGATTTTCTTTCTACGTTGTTCTTCTAGTTATTTCTTAGCAAATTAAATGTTTTCTCATTATTTAAGTGCCGTTGAAATATCCAAAAATTTTGAAGTCTATCAGAAGTTATTCTGAAAGCAGCTAACCAAGAGGCATCACGGTCTTTTGGAGCAGAACTAATGTCATCATTCTTCCAGCAACCAGTGAAAACATCCTGTTCCCCAGAAAATTCACTGGTTATCAAAGTTACTGACATTTCTAGTGAGCCGGAAAACACCATTATCTATGAATATCAGGCACAACATCAGGAATAACAAAAAGTTACTGGTGAAAATATTTAATCAGAGGGATTTCTTAAAAGAATGTAACAAAAAGAACAAAAAGGTTCATAATTATCTGTGAGAAAGTAAGGGAAACTGTCAGTTAAAATTCTGTCTAAAAACTAGAAAAATAATTCTTCTACTCCTCAAATCCAGCATCACAGGACAGTCAGGGATGCTAAGCAAGGGTACCAAATGGACAGAGATGGAAGGATAGATCTAGATTGATAAAACTGAGGCTCACAGCTAGCATTCACTTCTCCCAAGCTTTTAAAAACCAGAAAATGTTGACAGAAGCATCCTTGCAAGTGCAGAGCTCACTGGAGCTACCTGAGATCGTGCTGCCATGGGGAGCCAATCAGAGCAGTGCAGGCTGGCAGCAGGACACTTCAAAGAGTCTGAGAGGTGGGTGGCAACTGTGAATTATCTGCTCCTAAGAGGTCTCAAAAAGAAACTGAGCCTTTAATTTCAGAGTCTGTAATAGCTACAGTCTGAGAAAGATATTTTCAGCCAGTACTGAGCAGGACTAGTTCAGTAACCATGTTTGGAGATAGTGAGTGTATGTGATGCCTGCATGTTTCATAAATGCTATGAAAAGTTTAGAAATAACTTGCTGAGAATACTCTGGCCATAACTTACCATGCCCATTACATAATAAAACACCATTTCTGCCTGCAATAGGGTCTATTCAATAGGCCACAACCTGTTATCTTCAGGATAACAGGTCTTCACTAACGTTTGACAGCAAAGCAGGAATCTTCACAGAAATCTTTGTGAGACAGCAAGATACAACCACTTTGAAGCATGCTTGTGGCTCAAAAGTATCACTCAAACTAAAGCAAAGCTAAAACTATGGTGTGTGAGTGAGTTTTTCTTTCAAGGATTGAAATCCAAGCCCCTACTTCCACTCTATCCTCTGCTTGATCAGCTCCGGAACTGCAGCACAAATCAACACTGCCCAAGGCTTCTACTGAGGCCCTGCAGTCTGCCAAAATACTCAGACAGTGCTTTGGCAAAATGTTGGCTTCAATTCATATCCTAGCACAGCTTTCTAGAGCCTCCAGGAAGGCATAATTCAAAAGAATCACTGATTAAGCAGGCTGAACTGCTCAGCACAAAGCTTCCATTCAAAAAGCCTGCTGTTTTTCAACCTGAGTTGCCAACAATATTTATCTCACTGCTCAGATCAGAATCCCATAATACAGCATGAATTATAGTTAAATCCTGATACACAACAAAGACTCCTGAGATAAACTGCACAGCAAAGCAGAATCTCTTACACTAATTGGTGTTACATGGGAATATATGAGCAAGGAAAGCAAAAAGCAGCACAGTTCTAATGCCATACCTTTCCTTTTAGTTATTCCCAGATGGAGGGAGGCCCCAAGATGGCTGTGGAGTAAAACCCCACCTGAAACCTGGCAGCTGTTGCCAACTTTTCATGCTGTAGGTGCCTTCCTAAAGAATTCTTTAATAACATTTCATGCACACAGAGCATCCTCAAGTTTCACTTGAACTGACCTACAGTAACATGCAATTCCCTACCTCTACCCTTAGAAGGCTTCAATTAAAATTCAGAATGGTTTTGTTTATAGCTAATAAATGTTTCATAAGCAGCAGTTAGCTTACAGAACAACCACCTCTGTAACCCAAGTTCCAGAAAAAATATACAAAGCTTTTCTATGAAAATAAATTGCGAGTCAGAATGCTCTAATTGATCCAAGCAGTGCAAGTTTCCTGTCAAAAACTGTATCAGGGAAATGTGTATGCAATTATCACTCCAGAGTGCATACAGACTGTGCTGTCTTGGTGAGACACCAAACAGAAATGTTGCCTGCTTGTGAAGGACTCAAAAATCTCACACAAACTGGCAAACCACCAATTCTACACCATAACTGAGAAAGGCATCAAACTTCTGAAATGAAGAATGGAATATAAAGGTTAAGTGTATAAAGGGTAAGGAAAGAATCTATTCAGCTGTGCCCTTTTGTGCACAAGTTGCAAGAAAATGGGAGTATGTAATGGTATTGTCCCACAAGAATTTCTATATGAAAAGTCTCATTAAAGTAGGTGCTGGTGTTTCATCAACTGCTAAAAGACTGACTTTGGCTTGCAGCATTTGGTTTGATTTTAAATCAGTGCACATGATTTACTATAGAAGAAACTAAGAACCCAATAATAGTGGAGGTGTGCTAACCTGCTCACTCCCAGAGAAATTTCCTCACCAAGATCCCAGTTCTTCTGTTTATACCAACACTTGCATCACAATGTATCAAAACAGATCTTTTCAAAAAGAAATTGTATCTCTATGACACAGTGTTTAAACAAAATTCAGAAGCAGGAACTACACTGTTTCCAAGCTATGGAGTATAACATTTTAGACCAAATAAAAGTTACTCCTTTTTCTCCTTCCCATTGTCTAGAGCTTATTTCCCTCATTCTACTAGGATACCTTCCTGATCTTTTTCCATGAACTGTTTTAAGATTTTGTTTTTTAGGTCATTCCAAGTTTTCTAGTTTCAGAACTTTTGTTGGTCTTCTTTTTTCTACTTTTTTCCTAAAGAAAACAAAATTACAATTTCTCTTTAATGCCTTAGCAACATGCTCAAAGAAACCCAGCTGAATTAGATTTCCTATTTGCCTTTACCAGGCTTAATTACTAAGGATATTTTGTTTAAGATAGTGTTATAAATTAAAGGCATGTTAGAAACATGCAAATATATGGAAATCCAGCAAGAGTATGGTGAAGGAAAGCATATGGTTTTGCAGTGTACAAAAGAATCCAACATTATCAAAGTTTAATCCTCAAATAACTAAGGCTATTAGAAATCACTACACTAAAATGTGCTAGAAATAGTTTCTGTAACACACATTCAAAATGCACGTGTAATTATATAACAGTAAATTACAGTGAAGCAGCTACAACAACCAATCCATCCACACTGCACAGGAAAAACAGAAAGAATGAGCCAAGCATCCGTGTTTACAAAATCTTTTTTCCCAGGTACTTTATATAAACTTTCCATACACTGGGGATGTCTATAAGGAAACTACATGAAAAGATATTTACTGAACTATATTTATTAATTTCTCACTTCTCTCTCATAAACACAAGTCAGGTGGTGATGACCTGGAGGAGAAAAATTATCTTAAGACATTCTATGCTAGACATCATATAAAACCCTAGGAAAGCCTTGTGACCTCCACAGAAGTGGAGAAGAATACTGTTTTGTGTTCTCTGAACAACTCCTCCCTGGTTATTTACAGTCTACAAAAACTGGAGTTTTGGTCCATGATTAGAAAAATGCTGGCAAACACATGGCCACAAAGGATGCCTGATTACAAAATCATGCTTGGGGTGGCATAACATGACTTAGTCAGATGAGTACAGATATTCAGATCTTCTTCCAAAGAGGATACAAAACACAGTAATAACAGCCCAGCTTCCTATTGCTTTTGCCATTAATTTTAAGATTCAAGTCATTACTGTATGATTGAACAAGGAATGTGAACTAGATGAGCTCTCATGGATCCTTGCTATTCAATTTTTTTTGTAATTAAAAATAACAGCCTGTGCAACACACCATTTTCATGCCTTTTATCATCCCTTTAGCAAACATGATAACAAACATGTTGGTGCACAATACAGTTAAAAAACCCCCACCATTCTAAAGGACTGATTCATTCAGTAAAATTTATCTTTAAATGCTAATGGAAACACAGGAAGAAATAGAGGGGGGAAAAATTCAAGCACTGCAACATTTCAAAATACTGAGTTACATTGTTCAGTACTCTAAATGTTATTTGCACAGCAGAGTTACTTATCAGGGGTCTAATTTCACCTTCTAACTGCAGAACAAGTTTGACTTAACACAGAAGAAAATGTAGGCTGGTGACTTGGGACCAGAACAGGCATCTTATGGCTACAGGATCCAGACACTGCCCACTGCAGTAATTTTATTTATTTTGTTTGATGCCTGAAGAGGCTACCTAGAACAGAGGCTAGACAGTGTTAAAGGAATAAGTAAGTATTTTTCAAAAAGGCCTTCAAAGGATACACCTTGGGCAATACAAGAGCCCGGGCATGGCTCCACCCAAGATGGATGCCTGGTCACAAGTTTTCACACTTATAAGTTTTAGTCCATTTAAGTTTTGGGGTTAATTGTCCAATTACAGCTTCAGGTTATGGAATCCTGTCCTCCCAGACTGCCCTCCTCAATTTGCTGTTGTTTACACTTTTTGGGCCTGAAGCTGCAACAGTGTCCTTGGTTCTCAGGCTGGAAAAGGATTGTTTTGTCTAACTAAACTGAAGAGAACTTACTAATGTTTTACATGAAGTTCAGAGTTACATACTAATGGAGTACAGAATCTGGAAAATATGAAAGCTAAAACTTAAGGCATCATGTCAATAAACTTACTGTGGTTTGTATTTAAAACTGACTGATTTATTTATGAAAAGTAATGGCTAAATACATACCAAAAGAGCTGCAATTTTGTTATTTAACCCCTAAGCCTGTGTTACATAAGTCAAGTGTACTTTTCCCTCTAGAACATGAGGATACAGTGATGCTGAACTCTCGAAATAAGAGTATTCCAGGCAGCTTGTTAAAGTGCAGCAACAGTGTTTCAAAACTCTCAACAGAAGAACAGCTGGCACAGTCAGCTCAAGGAAAACAATGTAATAAATCTTCTGAAAATAAATAGAAAAGAGAAAGTGTTTACATACCTATGTTTAACAGCTGTGAATGGATCTGTAGTTTTCCAAATGTGCTTCAGTGGCAAGTTTCCTGACACAGTTCAGATCTCTTGAATACCATAGTCATGCAAAAAGAGCCATTTCTCATCTACAGGAAGCATCAGCAGAGAAAGAAACAAAACCAAAATAATGTAGTACAGACTAATAGCTGTAATATTCGCAGGGCATGGGAAGCTGCCAGCCCCACACAACCACCCTCCCCAACTAATTACATTCAGCTGCTTGTCATGTGGTCCTGCTGACTGATCAAGTGATCTCTTTTCCCCCTTTTAAAAGTAAGCAAAGTAGCTAACTAGATCTCCCTAAACCAGGTAACACTCTCTGAGCCTTTGCACAAACTACTGACCCTCCTCCTTGTCTTTAGAGAGAGGAAGTTGCAGTGTGTGGGCACAACTTTTTCTAAGTATACAAAAAAAATTCAGCAAACACAGTAGTCTACTATATTGAAACACAGCAAGCACCAAAGTTCCCCAAACCAGTTTTATTTTCCACCTTTACAGACAGCAGAAAAAGTTAGTGATTCCAAAACTGGCACAAACACCAGAGAGAGACCACGTGAGCTGGAAGGATCTGGGGGACAGGGGCAGCTGTACCTGTGTCCAGTCCTTTCTGCTGAACCACTTCTGATGGCAACAAGCTCCAAGGAGAGATCAGAGTGAGGATGCTGCCAGAACCTTTCTGAAACACAGACACTAAACCTACGAGGTCCTGTCCTTGCACAGTCCTAAGAGACACATGCAGACATATTAAACATTTAAATATCTTCAAGGAAATAGAGCTACTGATTTAACATGTAAACCAACTCTTCACTGAGTCAGTTCACAAAGGCCTGTTAACACAGGCTCCCAAGAGGCAGAATTCACAGGTCTGCCCCATTCCAACACCATTGTCTGCACCAGGCACTCCCTGGATGGAGGGCCCTGCCCTGGGCCCAAGGGATGAGACAGGACCTTCCCAGCCCCCTGCAGCCCCATGAGGCCTCGTCCCCTCTCAGACACCCCAATATTACAGATGCTCACAGGAGAGCACTGAAAGGTAAGTTTTGCATTCACCATGTAAGATTTAGCTGATGTGAGCTTTTGCAGACGAGTCTCCTTGCACAATCCTTTCTTGTCTCAGTTTCTTTCCTCAAGCTGCTTCAAGAGCAGCAAAGAAAGGAAATTAAGTTGGTGTCTCCAATCTTCTAATTTAAGAAGTGCTGCAGACAGGCTGCTACAAATATTTAACATATGGATTCATCTACCAGTAACAAAGACAACTCTACAAGCTTCTTAACTCTCACTTGTTTCAGGGCTCAACTATCTTGCTTCCTTTCATGTGAATCAAGGCAATTTTTATTTTCCTTGCCCTGATGAACATCTAAGTTCTGTTATACAGAGCTGGAACACTTTTTCATGCCCTGCCTCAGCATTTTTCCGCAATTAACTAAAATCCATTTCTTTGACATTTAGTTGCAGGTTGTAATTTTCAAAACTACCCATTCTTGGCTCAATCCAATCTTCTATAAATTTCACCAGTTTCAGTGGAATATAAAAGGCCCTTTTTTGCACCCACATGCAATTAAAGAACAGAATTATGCTCGATTTTCAGCAACATGCACATTTTTAATCTTTAACTGCTTGCTTCCCTGATCAATACCGGCACATTTGCTTAACTGTGAAGAAATATTCAGACCACAAGCACCCTAGAATGTCTGGTAACTGCTCCAGAGTGCAGAAGGAGGAACAGGATAAGAAGTGTTGACAGACAAAGCAGCAACTCTTCTGCCATGTTGCAAACAGCCCTGGGGGGTGACTACACACACTGAGCACAAACTGTCTGTCTGGAAGTCTCAACCAGCAAAGCAAAAGGAATTCAAACTCTTCCACACAGTCAGATGTTTGCCATCTTTAATGGAAAAACACTTCATAAATAATCCTCAGACTTCAGTGTTTTAATTCAGGATGAAATGAAGCACTCAACTTGCCTCTTGTGATGTGAGGAACACCAACTAATTCTTCCTGCCTCCCTGCCAGGCAAGGGTTTTAAACAAAACAGTAAGATTTTGTCAAAAAGGTACAGCTGAAATAAACTTTTTTTGAGGGTGAAGTTATGTTGATTTCAAACTGGAAAGTTATAAACTGGGAGAACATCAATGTAGGCTATTTATAATGTCTATTTTTAAATAAGCACGTTTGCAGCCTCTCAGCAAATGCTGCACAGGCAGCTGAGGCAGCCCTGCTGTGGTGGCAGGAAGCGAACACAAACCAAGCAGCAACAGCTGGAACAGGAACCACAGCAGGCAGCCCAAGGTGAACCTTCCTCCCACTGCTATCCCAGTCCTAGGGGGTTGTAAGAGCTTGGAAAATTTCTTAGGTTATGTAGGGGATCAAAATTACTGAAACTGTGAATTGCAGTTTTGAAGCTACAGCTCTCAAAGGAATACCTATCTACTTAGTTATTCAATATTCCCAATGTTTTTACAAGTCCTATGAACAGGTTGTATGAGCAAGATGATCTGAATACATGGAATTTATGGTTTACTTGTAAAACTTTCCTATGCTTTACAGGCCTAGGAATTTAGGAGGAAACTCGAGGAGCTAAACACAGTGAACAGCGTGGAGCATTCTTCATTATAAGCATCAGAATATTTGCCTTCATATCCTTGAGAAAAGTTACAGGTGTCCAAACTGTTCTGTAGCAGATGTTTCTTCTATAAGAAAAATGCTGGATTGTTGCCTGTCTGCAGAAATAAAGACATCTGCCACTGGAGAGAGGAATAGGAGAAGAATTGGATCTAGTAACAGCCCATTTCAGATAATGCTACAGAACACATCCCTGTTTCCAAAGCCAAGAGCTGTGCCTAACATCAATGTGATCTGCCCCTGCTCTGCAGTAACATGCCAGTTCCTCAGGACAGAACTAAAAGGACCTGAAAGGAAGAGATAAATTCCATATAAAAGATTTTTTTCTTTCCTCTCACCAATATTCTTACCCACACTCACAAAATCAGCTTTCACACCAGAACTGTTATAGCTGAACTTTGCCACGAACAAATAATGAAAGATCCCTTCAGTGATTAAAATAAAAGTAGGTCAGGCAGGCCTTCCTGCTACCCAAAGGCACAACTGTTAAATATTTAGTAATATTACAGAGTAAGGTAAAGCCTTCATTATGTTCTTTCAACTGTGAGCCAATCTAGGCAATTTCTAGTAATGGTGACAGAGATTTCTCTTCGGTTTGCATGTGATAAAGGATTTAACTGCCTAAAGACAGAAATCATTTGCAGCAGCTGGGCAGTCAACATCAGCACTTCAAAAAAATTTAGACCAAACTGTTGTCAGAAAAAGCATCAAAAGATTGCTTCCCAAATAAGATTTATATATGGTTATATTTGACCTCAGAAAAGATTAGCAGAATTATCCCAAACAAGTGACCCTAATGGATCTGTCAGTTCTGTCAAAACTGCAAGCTTCTCTCCACACCACTTTCTATTAATGCCCATGTATGCAGTCTGTCCCAAGGCAAAGCCAAGTGGAGATGACTATTCCAGATCTGAATCAAAAGCAGAAGGAAAGAACCCTTTAATACTGAAACAGGTTCTCTCTCTCTTATTACAGTTCTGAAATATCAGAAAGAAAATAGTATTAAAAATACTATTGTACATGTCCTTGTACAAGACGTTACAACACCAAGAAATTGTCAAAACAGGTTTATTTAAAATGGCAATAAAATGTGTATGAATAAACATGATTATTTTTTTCTGACTGAAATGAGCAAATGTGATCATTTTGCATGCAGGAAATGGTGTTTTGACAACATTCACACTACTCAAATTACAGAATCTGTACTCAAAAGAACATTTAATCAAAAGATGTATGAATTATTTGACATGCTACAGTTCTTCTGTGAGACTATGTTGTTCACATTTTGTAAGACTTATGAAGTGAATGCCTGACTGCATGAAGAGAGCACCTAGAGCAGCACTGCATGAGACACCAGTGGCCCTGCTTTGGGTGAGAAGCTGTAAAAGCACACCAATAATCTGATGTCTCTATTTCATCCTGAAGAGCTACAAATCTCATTTTAGATCAATGATCTTTATCTACTTTAAAGGGTTGATGACTAAGTGAACTTTTTAAATTAAAAAACATAGTATCTTTACAGGAAGCTGTTGTACCAGATCAAAGGAACCTGTGCACTATAGCTACGTAAGAAAGGATTTTCAATGTTTTACAATTCTATATTAATACAGCTTTGAAAGTTTTTGTCATACTTCTATCCACACTTCAGCTTAACTGATATGTGTTTATTCTTGGCACAACCTGATCCAACATGTTACTTGAAAAGCAATCTCAGCAGAGCTGGGTTTTCTTTCCAGCACAAGAAGACACTGTTCACATCTTTTCTGAATCTACTTAGTAGGGCAATTGGTTCATCATTCTCCTCAGCTGACAACAGTGCCTTTTGCACTTTAACTCTGCTCTCAGGAGGAAAAATGGAAAGGTCAACTATATGAACTACGTGACAGAGAAGTCTGCTTCTTCTGAACTACAGCAAAGTATTGCTGCTGCAGTGTATTTTTTGCTCTTCCATGCAATGAAGACATGAAACCAAATTAAACACCTGTGATGCTTATTTTTTTCTACCATTTCTTAAAGCATGAACACCATTAACATTAGAGCTCCTTCATATTCCCATCTATTCAGTGACTCCCCAGGTTAACTAACCTGGCTGGTTGATTTGCCTTCCTTCAGGGTGTGCAGGAGGAATGGATGGGTTTGGAAAGGTGGTGATTCTACAGTACATTACCAAAGTAGATCTTTCAGTCCCATTGGCCCCATTCTACTCCCTGTGTTACTCCCAATTATTAAAAACGTTACTGCTCCCATTCTTCATGCTCCCACAGGATGCTGGGCTGAAGAAAAATTCCCTAAGGCTTAACACACCACACTGGAGATTATGGATGCAATAAGGACTTCTTGGAACAAAGCTCCAAATTTGCAATGCAAAAAACAAAGCTGAAATGAGGACATGCCTCTTAGCCTGGTTTCCTAAGAAAACAAAGCTCATTAGGGAGGGGCAGAGACACTGAATTTCTATTTTTTCTGCCTTCTCCCTCTATATTTGAATCTGCTGATCAGCTTTAACACTCCTTTACAGAGGGGAAGAAAACACAAAGATCTGAACTTCCTGAACACTGTGAAAAAATGGCGAAAAAATGGCAGACTGGATAAAGGGAAGACGGGGATGTGTGCCTCCCCTGAAAGCTGGCAGTCACAGTTTCCAGTTCTGCAAGGGAAACCCACCAGCTGCCCAGGTTGTACCTGCTGCAGCACATACTACGACAGTCATTTAATTTTACATTTACTTTCAAGCTGAATTTAAAAGACACTATGTATTTTAAAAGCAAATTAAGTTTAAGCGCATTTATTATTAAAAAGTGAATGGAATAAAACCAGTGGAGTTTTGCCATATCAGCAGTTCAGATTTGGGGGAGGAGGAGGAGGAGTTGTCTTTCAAAACCTACTAAAAAGCATGATTCCACTTTTGCTGCATGTTCTTTTCACAGGCCTTCCAAAGCCTGCTCTGCAGCTCCTCCTGACACACAGCAGGATCTTCTGTGGGCTATATCCAAACTATCAAATAAAGATTTATATTCACATCTTCCATTTCACAGATAAAAACTACTACTACTTTAACAACTCCAACTTGAGCCTGTACTTATCCAAACTAAAATTACAAGAGTTTTGCTAGGAAATTCAGAAGAAATACAATCAAATCAGACAGTACTATCTTCAAACTTGGTTAACACCATCTCTGTACAGAGATGTCCATCCTGACACCATTCCAAGAAAAAATACGGAAAATATCAGACAGTTCATGCCCCAACAGAAAAGACCTGTCAAGCTGAATCAGTGGTAGAGGAGAAAGTCAGTGGAGCATGTGCAGTTACATGCACAGGATCTGAAAGTGCTGCATAAGAAACTCTTGGAAATTAATAATTCCAGCAGGGCTAGAACTACCCCGATACCTGGATTTTGGGTCACATTCAGTCACAGATAGTTTGGTTTAGAACAAAACAAGTGGGGGTGGGGGAGGAGGAATTATGATTAGCCTTTGCAATTAAAAAAAAAAAAAACAAGCCACCATAAAAAGACCCCAATTATCCAGCCTTTGCTATAATCTGCATTCTGAATGTTATCTAGGCTTCCAAGCAGACATGGAAAGCACCAGCCACTGGCAATAACTGCAGCAGCAAATCATCTCATGCAAACCATCTCATGCAAACCTTGCACAAAAGCATTTCACAGCACAAGCAGTCCCTCAACTGTGAGCCTTGAGTGATACCCTGAAATTCTCAAAATGCACCAGTCTCCATGACAGTCACACAATTATCAGCAGGGATCTCCAGGAAGAAGGTAATTTCTCTCAGCAATTACCAATATAAAACACAATACTAGCAAGATTGGTGGAGACATATGAGAAAAACAGAAAACTTGCATTTTTTATTCATAAAAATGAATGAAGTTTTCTTTCCCCCCTACCCACCATACATGCTTTATTAGTCCTTATCACTACTAACAGCCTTCAGTCTAGTTCAAATATTCCCTTTCCCCAAGGATGTTATTGGAATGAATCGTTTTCTTCCTTTCAGTTCACTGAGCAACCGTTTTCCTTACGGTCTTTGGGTGATAAGGGAACCAAATTAAACAATCCACAGTTATGAAAATAATAAGCCAGGCCTCAAGAGTGAGACTGGGCTGACTTTGGACAACAGCACTTCTCCAGAGAACCTTCATCACCTTATAATGATAAATGCTTAATAAAAGTATTATAAAAATTGTGCATCCATTGTTTTCAATTTTGCTTTGCATTCTGCTGTTTCTAATTCAAACTTGAAAGGGGCTTACATATCTTAAAGCCTATCCCTTCCAACTACATAAACTGCTCCAATAAAAGGCATAGTTTCTACCCATGGAGCTCTCCTTACCTGAAAGTATTACTGAAGAATCAGCTTTTATCTGCTTTGCTATTTATTCCTTTATCCTGTTATCACCTTTTAAACCAATAGTAGTACATAGCTGCAAAACTGCAGTCACAAACTCCAAACTTAATTTAGACTCAGCTACTTGATTTGTGTAGCAGTGCCCTTATACCCATCCAGTGTTTTATTTGCACATATAATATTTTGGCAATGTGTACTCCTTACAGTACTTTTATTCACATATCATATTTACACAAAGAATTACTGCAGAAGTGCACAGTTATTTTCAAAATACTTTTTGTAAATGCCTACAAATTTGACTTTTAATTTAAAAACACTAATTACATACTAACCAACTTCTTTTGTCCATTGCAAATCACAGATTCCTAGAAAAGTTGTACCCCTGCTAACTTTGTATCTTCACTGCTGCTTCCTGCCCCTTTGTTACCTTACTACCAGTCTTCACACTGTCTTCCAAAAGTGCCTTTTTCTGACACTCCTCATTCTTACCCATTTCTCATCAGTAAAAGTATCAGACATAGAGAAGGAGAACAGCTACAGAAAATGGGTTTGCAAACTCAGGAAAATATCACTGCACTGGTTTACACTTTGATGTTATCCTCAGAGCCATAGAAGCAAGGATATTTGCCTGGGTTTCTTTTCCTCCTGCAGTCTAAAATACTGAAGAACTTGTTAGGTCAGCTCCAGAGTGCTGAAATGTGGCAGTACGTGAAAAGAATTCCACCACCCAGAATATGCAAAACTGTCACACACACCCCAAAGCATCCTCAGCCCTTTGAAGCCACAAAACTACCACAGGAAAAAAGGTATGCTAGTTATATGTCATATTTCAATCCATATGCCATAAGGCTCGTTAGATTGGAAAAGAAATCACAGGCATTGAGACTACTTATTATTATAAATCAAAAGTAAATTCTGCTGTTTTATGTATGAAAACACAACAATGTAAGGGTGTTCCAGAAAAGAAAGTCAGGGCTAGGACTTATTCACAAAGCTCCACTGGAGATAAAAGGATCATTAAAGCATTAAGTGATCTCAGCTGATTTAACATGATTCAAGTTAGCTCTGCTTCCTGACAGGGATGCAGAAGAGAAAAAAAAGAAATGAGGAAAAGAAACTCCATAACCCCAGATGCTATATCCAGAGACAGACTGATTGAGAATATATTTGTATAAATAGAAAAAAAATGTGTTTCTGCTAAAAATGCTGCCTTTTAGATAAGAATGTATAAAATCATGCTGTACTTATACAACTTTTTAGGCATGTTTGAAGCCAGTGCTGCAAACTCAAAGATTGTATCTGCTACAAGACAACAGGAGCAAAAGCAAGTTCCAGAGCACTACATATGCCCAGCCCAGGAAAAGTTTAGCTCTAAGTTTCTAAGTAACCCTCTGCAGGACCAAGCACATGTGCAGAGTACAATAATGCAGCTTTAATACAGAAGGGAATATTTGACGATTAATTATTTAAATCACGAGTTTAATATATTTTAAATGCAACTTAATTAATTGCTGAGACATCAACAGGGGAAAAGGAGTTTTCATTCTTTATATTCCACTCCTAGTAGAAATTTGCCTGCTTCTTCAAAATAAATTAAATTCTAACTACCTCTCTGACTGTGACTGACTGATCTCAGTCATGGTACCGATCTGCAAGCCCAGAGTTATGCTGGAACTTACAGACCTATCACAGGTCTTTTGTCAGCAAATACTTGGCAGATACCTGGCAGGAACAGCACAACCAAGAATTCAAAGGGACACAGGATTACTGCACATAATACTTGTTTCTGTAAATGTCAAATGCTACTTAAGAATTCTTTTCTCTCATCTTATCTTCTCTTTGAAAGAAAAGGAAATGTGTAATCAAGTGATAAAATAATGTGTTCCCATGTTTAACAATAGTGATAAAACAAACTTACAGTCCGGTTTTAGCCATCTAGTTGCTCATGAGAAATTTTGTTAACTGTGAAAATAAACCAGTGTAAATTGTAGCACACCCTCTCTCCCAAACTCCTTTGTGCAAGAGATTAAGTAGATGTAAAATCAGAACCCTGAACAAGAAACACAGGAACATGCTGTTCTATTTTCTATCTTTTAACCATTCTTCTGAGACATTTATTTAGCATTACAAATACCATTCCTACATTTACCTATCAACATTTGAAATGCATATTGCAGTATGTGCTTTTCCTTGGATGGAAAATACTTAGAACACTCACAAAATTAGTAAAAGCCTGTGACAAGAAAGAAGGGCTGAGAGAAGATGTCTACATAAGATTAAGTTTTCAAGAAAGAGCAGAATAGATTTTGTAGAGTTTCAAAGAAAAACCTGTAAAGCATAGCAACACACCACCTTGCAGATCTAACTCCAAACGTGTATGTGTTATCCTGATGAAAATCTCCTAAGCACCATCCACGAGGGAAGCGTTAGAGGAGTCATACAATCAGAAAGCTCAAAATATTCCTGATACACCACTAAGAGATAAAAATTGAGTGGTTTCAGCAGTTCTAAGCATGTCCTTTATACTTTGCTAGTACCATTAAAATACCACTTATATATTAATATACTCTAGTTAGTTACAGAGCTAGGAAAATCAATAGGTGTTTCTGATGGATTTAGTTTTCTTTAAATCCAAGATCATCAAAGTGTAAATTCAGCCCAAGTACAGCAAATCAGGCTGAAGGGCCTTGTCAGCATGAAGCCTCCCCCAGACAAACATGCGGTGTTCAGAAAGGAGCAACAGGTCTGCTGATGGTCACACATAAGATTCGAGTCCTGGCTAGCCAGATGTAACATTATTATAGCGCCTTCACAACGATTTACCATTTAAAAAACCTATTAAAATATTTAAGCCAGACATGCAATCCCCTTCTCCTCTGTAAAAAGAAACGCAGGTCTGAAGGGGGGGAGCCTGCAGCTGCTGCAGCAGCGGCGGGGAGGGGGAAGGCCGGAGCGGGGCCGCTGGCGCCGGCAGCGCCGTGAGGGGAAGCACCTGAGGGGCGGCCGCAGGAGGGGCGGCCGCAGGAGGGCTGCCGACGCCTCCCCTGATCCCCGAGCGATCCCCGCTTTGTGAAAGCCCGGCTCGCTGCTCCGGAGCCGCGGGCACGCAGAGTCCCCTGCCCGAAACACCGGCCCGGGGCTCTGACCAAGCCCAGCCCAGCCGAGCCAGCCCTGCTCGCTGCCCGGCCGCCTCCCCTGCCGCCCTACCTGCTCGCCGCCCGGCCGCCGGAGCTCCCGCAGCCGCGTCACGCCGCACCTGCCCTTTTCTGGGCTCCGACCGTGTCTTTCCCGTCAAGGCAACATCACTTCCCGTACAGCCCGAGGTGGGGGCGGGCCGGGC
>JAOTQP010000521.1:14726474-14756717 GCA_026413545.1 Cichladusa arquata
CTTCCCTCCTCCCTCTGAAACATCTCGGGCCGGCTCTGCAGCCCTTCCCTCCTCCTCCCTCTGAAACATCTCGGGCCAGCTCGGCAGCCCTTCCCTCCTCCCTCTGAAACATCTCGGGCCGGCTCCGCAGCCCTTCCCTCCTCCCGTCTGAAACATCTCGGGCCGGCTCTGCAGCCCTTCCCTCCTCCCTCTGAAACATCTCGGGCCGGCTCTGCAGCCCTTCCCTCCTCCTCCCTCTGAAACATCTCGGGCCGCTTAGTGAGAATTCATGAGAAGAAAAACAGGTTTTGCAGCGGAAAATCCGCGGTGCTTGGTTAATGCGCACCGCTGTGGGTTTAATGAGTTCTTCCTGCCGCCTGCTGGCTGCCTGCCTTCCCCCGCAAGGGAAGAGTGCTCTCCACCCTCAGCAGCTTCCCAACAAACGCTTTAAATCCAGCAGTATCGAGAATTCAGCGAGCAGAGTCTTAAGCTCAGTTACATCAATAACCCTTTCCACCTGCATCAGCTCAGACATCCTCTTTCTTGAGGCTTTACAAATTCAACTGCCACCTTTACGGGCAATTCCTGTCATAACATTTACACAGGAAGCGCCTTCTAGACCTGAGCTACACCTCTTTAAAGGAAGCTGATGGAGTCACTGCAGCAGTTTAGTGTTTGCATTAAACTTTTGGGGCAGCCTGTGGTATTTCCTCATAGAATCAGGGAGTAGTTGGGGTTGGAAGGGACCTTAAAGATCAGCCCTGTTACTGGCAGGGACACCTTCTGCTAGACCAGGCTGCTCAAAGCCTGGCCTTGGACACTTCCAAGGATGGGGCAGCCGCAGCTCCTCTGGGCAACCTGTGCCAGTGATTCACCACTCTCACTGTAAAAAGTTTCTTCCTAATATGTAATCTAAACCTGCCCTCTTTCAGTTGAAAGCCATTGCCCACGTAATGTCATGTCCAAACTGCATTTACTGCACCCAGCTGCCCCTCCCAGCCCACACTCCACTACTATCCTCCCACCTCAGCTTCCACTCCACTGCCTCCAGCTATAACATTGTTCCTGGCTTAAAATATAGACACCCAGACAACTTGTTTCTTCCTTCATTCTGTCCAAACAAGATTTTCTGTTAAAACTAAAACCTGGCATAAGTTTGTCCCAAGATCTCCTGGCTTTGGTTTCTTTTTAGATTTACTGAAGTCTTTACATACCTACTGATTTGGTTTCCCTAAGTCTCAGATTCTGAGACAGACAGATTAGTCTATCAGACTAATCCACACCTATTCCAAGAGCCATGCTGTTGCTCTGAGCTACACCAAGTACAACCCGTTTTTCAGGCAGATTTTTTTATTTTATACCTCACTCTGTCAGAAATTAAATACGTGTATAAGCACATGTGGTACGTGTGTATGTACATATGGCCAGGTCTGATTATAAGCTAAGGATACCAAACTTGGGTGCAGCTGTCTTCTCAGCCATTTGCACAACTGCATTCCCAACTAAGCTAATGTATTAAGAACTGAAACAGAAGAAGCAGAGAAAAATTGTATTTATCACTTGGAGGATCAGATCAGAGACAATCCAACAAAACCCATGAAGTGTAACCACACAGCAGCAGCTTTCTTCTTAGAGTTTCCTGATCTTATTTAGAGGTGAAACAGACTTTCAGACATTCAGAATGTCACACACGATTCAACATTCACGTCCCAAAGTCTGGTACCAAACACACAGGCGCGCAGGTGTAGCTCCATCAAGCGGGCGGCTCCAGCGCGGGGCCGGGCTGCAAGAGGCGGCTCGGGCGGGACGGCCCCGGCAGGTGACGGTCGCGCCGGCTCCGAGCGGCTCCATTGTCCCCGACGGACGGGGCGTGCGAGGCGATGCCCGGGAACGGCGCCGCGCGTCTCCCTCAGGGCCTCTTCTCGGGCGCGGCGCCCGGCGGCGGCGCGGCGGGGCCGGGCGGGGCCGGGGGCGGCTGGAAGAGCGGCCCGTAGATGTAGAGCCCGCTGGCCACGCCGAGCGCCACGGCCACGGCCACGTGCTGCAGAGGCAGCCGCCCCCTCATGCCGACACGCGTGGGGCGGGCACAGCTCGGCTCGGCTTCGGCCCGCGGCCGCGGCCCCTCACCTGCACGCGGCACCGGCGGCGCCCCGGCCTCCCGCTCGCTGCAGGCACCGGACGGAAGTGCCGGCTTGTCCCGCCCCCGCGGCCGCGCATGCCCCGGCGGGGAGGCGGTCGGGGCGCTGCGGCGCAGATGCCGGAGATGCCGGAGGCGGTGCGGCTCCGCAAGCGGCGGTCGGTGCTCTACAGCTCGGCGGGCGGGGCCGCCGCGCAGCGAGGCGCCGGTAAGCGGGGCCGGACCAGACCGGGCGGGGAGGGGCGAGGGGCGGCCCCCGAGGCGCCCGTCACGGACCAGCCTTGCCCCCGCAGGTGCGGCCGCGCCCGCGCCGCTGCTGGCGCTCGCCCTGGCGCTGCGGACGGTCAATTGCTTCCTCGTCCAGACTAGCTTCGTCCCGGACGAGTACTGGCAGTCGCTGGAGGTGGCGCATCGCATGGTTTTCAAATATCCTTCGCCTGCCGCGGGCCCCCACCCTCTCTTCGCTCCCGGCGGGCCGGAGGGGACGCGGCCCCCGCGGTGCTGTGGGCGGGAGAGTGCTCGGGCACGGCTCTCCCGGCTCGGGTCCGAGTCTCCCGGCTCGGGTCCGGCTCTCCCCGATCGGGTCCGGCTCTCCCCGATCGGGTCCGGCTCTCCCCGATCGGGTCCGGCTCTCCCGGCTCGGGCTCGGCTCTCCCGGCTCGGGCTCGGCTCTCCCGGATCGGGCCCGGCTCTCCCCGGCAATAAAGTGTTGGCTTGACCAGCTACAAACACCCCGCCGTTCTGGCCGAAGGGGACGGGTGGCTCGGGTGAAGCTTTCTCTTTCAGTTGGCCATGATCTGTCCTTAATATTCGTAATTATGGTTACCTGACTTGGGAATGGACAAGTAGCTTAAGGGGCTACTCGTACCCGCTGATCTTTGCAAGCATGTACAAAGCATTACAGCTGCTGGCTAAGGATAATGTTCAGCTGCTGGTGAGTATAATCAAAAAATGTGCATCTGCTACTAAAATTCAATTTTAAAGCGTATTTAAACACAGTGTATTTTTGTCATTGTCCAAGAAAAATGCAAAGCCTTGGGTCTGGCAAAGAGAGACGTGAGCACAGACACCCCCACTGACTTCCCATGGGGGCAGAACTCATTCACAGATTTCTAGTCACAGAACTGATGCCTGCAAGTACAGAGGATTATTCTTGGCCTCTGTCAATCTCTTGGAGTTTCATACTGCCTGTGTTTGCCACTACATCATAATTGCACAGTAGTTCAGTTTTCCAAAGTCTTTAGTAATATATATTTGTACTCAACTCACAACAACTAACAACAGCCCCTTTTGATTTCTATTGGAGATGTAAAGCAGATAATTCTACTTTTCATCTCTGAACACTTTCAGTTGAACTTTAGACATTCTCTGTTTTGGCAGAAATTCTATCCTTACCCAAGGACCTTACTATTTAATTTTTTAAATCATAAAAAGCTATAGACAGTATTTACCAATTCACTATTTTCATACCTGAACAGTCATTCACTATTCAGTCCTCTCTTAAAACTTGGAATTTTACTTGGAATGTTGCAAGTACAGTTTTCTCTCTGTTTACACAGATCTGGGTCCCTAGGATTGCACAGGCAGTGCTGGCTGCTTTTGCTGATGTGCAGCTTTACTCTTTAGTGCAACATCTTGAAAATTCAGAAACAGCAAAGTTCGTGGTGAGTCACAACCTTTAAAAAATGGTGCATGTTAATAAACACTGATTTTGCATTGTAAATAAGAGCAAAATGATACGTCACACCTTGAAGAATTACTACCCACCTTCATTTAGGTGAACTTGTTTTAATGTGTTCATAATTATTTTCAGTTCTTCTGCCAGCTCTGTTCCTGGTTTACATGGTATTCCTGTACCAGAACTCTAACAAACAGCATGGAGACTATTCTTACCATTTTTGCTCTTTCCTACTATCCCATAAAAGGCTCCAAGATGGGGAACAGGTGAGAAACTTTGTCCTAACAGTATGGATAATTTTTGGTTTGGGATGATACCAATCTACTGATGCTGTTTAAAATGCTAACTTTTTTTGGTAACATCTAAGGCAACCAAAGTCCCCTCACTCATGTAGCAAGAGTTCTGTCTCACGGAAGGAACACTCTAGTATTTCCTCAAAGTATTTTTTAAGATATTGCTATAACTGGTATGTAAAATTAGCTATTCCCCTGTTTCCTTTTGCAAAGTGTAACTTTATGGGAAGTTTTATTTTAAACTTCAAAAAACTGGAATATATAGCAACTTGGGAAAGGATAACAAAAGCTTTTTGGGGTCAGATACAGGTGAATTTGTGGACACAATTTTCTTTATTTGCTCACTATTTTAAAGTAGGTACCTCTAGTTAGCAACTCCATTGTAACAAAGCAATTCTAGAGTTGCAGCCTTCCAAGCAAAAGAGTATCTGCACTCAGAGTCAAAAGTTACCTGCAGTATGAAAAACTTTTGGCCAGAGACATGACAGTTGTTGAAATGTCACTGCCTGCAGAAGAACTGACCAGACCTTTTGATAAGCTGCTGGGTTTTTTATATTTCTTCCTTCTAGCTGTAAGTATTTAGCTTTGGTGGCACTTGCAATTGTTATTCGTCCCACTGCTGTTATCCCATGGATACCTTTGGTCTTCAGTCATTTTTTGCAAGAACGGAGGAAAGCAGACCTTATCCTACACACCTGCATTCCAGTTGGGTAAGTTCTTTCTCAATTTAAACTGGGACTGTGCACAGCTACATTTTAAGATTGGTTTTACCACTGCAAAGGCAGACAAGCCAAAAAACCTGATATCATGTAAATAAAAAAAGAGAACAAATAGTCATTTTGCAAAAGTTTAAGGAAGGGGCATGTTTCCTTTAAACTGTTGTATATGCTGCAAAAAAGCATCAGGAAAGATTTCATGATGGTGAGACATGAGCAGCATTCCAGCTTAATCTGGGATTGTGCCAAGGATACCAGGTGATGGCAAATGGCCACTGTAAAATGGCAATGAGTATGCATAATCTCAAAAATACCAGGAATCAGAGTTTTGACAGCTATCTGGAGAAGATACAAAAGCAATTCAGGCAATATTAGTGCAACAAACTTTCCATTTTTGCAGATTGGTCACAGTAGGAACCTCTTTAATAATTGACCGTGTGTTTTTTGGTGAGGTAAGCTGTTTTAAACTTGACTTATAAGAAGAAGCTTGGGGTTTAGTATTTTAGCATTGATGGGTATTTCAGACTTCTCTGACTTCTCATTTCTGTGACAGTGTCTGGCCTATGATCTCTAAATATATCCTTGAACAAACCCTTGAACACTGACTACTCAGGTATTTCAAATGATGGGCTGCTACATAAAATCAGTATGCTCAGTCCTCAACAGTTATTAACAAACTACAAACTTACACACTTCTGTGATTAATTGCTAAATATAGGAAGTCCATGCTGAGTCTTAGTAAAAAAAACCAAGCTGAACTAGGAGTGAAAATGTGTTATGTAGTATGAGTGATGACTGTGTACTTCAATGTAGCTGTTGGGTTTGACTTTGGATTTGTGTTTAACTCCCCCCCCATCTCCCAGTGGGTACTGGTTCAGCTGAACTTCTTGAAATTCAACGTGCTGCAGAATTTGGGAACGTTTTATGGCTCTCATCCTTGGCATTGGTACTTCACTCAGGGACTCCCAGTCATCTTGGGTCCCCACCTGCCTTTCTTTATTCACGGCTGTGCACTGGCACCAAGGAGGTACCACATCTTCCTACTGCCAGTGATCTGGACAGTGCTGGTGTACAGGTAAACTCCTGAGTGGAACTACTGCCTCTCACTGGTTGTGTTCTTTGCAAAGCTCATGTCCTCTCCAGCAAAAAAAAGCAGTGTAGTATTCACGTTAAGTGATAGAAAACTTGAAACCATTCACTCAGTTATAAAACTGATTCTAGAATTTTGTGTAATACTGCTTCTTGTATTGTCACCAACATGTATCTTTAGAATTGACTAGACCTTTAAAGAATAAAATAATTCATCATGAAATGCAACGGAAAATGAAATTGAAAAAATCCCAAAACCAACACTCAGTCACCCAGCAGGTGTTTAAGCAAAATTAGAGCTAGTTAGAAAACTGAGTTCACTAGATGCCTGTTAATGAAAACACCATTTCCTTTGGTTCTTTAACACATCCCCAGTAAGATGAGAGGTTCTTAGACCTCTAAAACTTACTTCATTCACAAGTTTATACACAGCTCTTAACTATCATAAGGCTGTATTTCTCATTTTAAGCTCAGAAGTATAAGAAAAGGTAAGTTTTTTCTAAAGCATCAGAATTAACTGTAGATTAAACAGGAGAGACACTTTCAGACAAGAAAAAGTACAGCAAGTAAATAAATACTAAGCAATAAATACTTTTATACTGTCATAGTAATAGACTACAGCAAAACAGTAGGAAGACTAGAAATGCCATTTCTTCTTTCTGACTCAAAATTGGAAGTAGCTCTATTGGCTTTAGGACATTTTTACCTCCCTTAGTCTTGTAAGAACCTCTTTGATTCCCAAGACGTGAGTGTTGCAGCAATCCCCCAAAAAAGCCCAAAAATTTGGCATGGGAAATTGTGTATTGTTGTATTAGCAGGGGTGACTGTTAATTTGCTAGATACAAATGGGCACTTGAATCTTAGCTTTTCATCCACACTATTTATTGTGTCTTATTACAGAAAACAGGTTGGTGAAGTACTGGCTAAATTACATCTAGTTGTCAAAGAATCAGACCACTTAATTGTAGTAGCCAGGAATTTTTACCAGTGCTTGCTTTAAACTGACCAAATAATCTTAATTCAAATATACTTATGTTCTTAAAAAGTGACAGTTTTGATTTTTACTCTTAATTGCTTCAATACCAAAAGTTTCTTAATACATGCACATGCTCTTCCAGTCCTCTGTGCTCTAAAAAACATTTTGTCAACAGAACTGAAGCATTTTACTTTCTTGATATACTATTGTATCTTTTATTACAGCACACTGAGCCATAAGGAATTCAGGTTCATCTATCCAGTACTGCCATTCTGCATGATTTTTTGTGGTAAGCATTGGTTTCAAATGTCTTGCAGCCCTACCAGGATATAATTTTTACCCAGAGAGAGACTGGTAATGGTCAATGTAGGTATTTGATAAAGGATTCTTAGAATTAGCCTAGTCTTTTCTTGCAGCTAGTTATAAAGAGAAAAAAAAAAAAAAGATTAGGAAGAGCAAGTGACTGTAGCACAGATAAAGAATCCTTAGCATGGATAAAAGTATTCCTGCAAAAACATGACAATTGTGTCAGTGACTCCTAACTTTACAGCACAGCCACCCTTAAAATGAGTCTTGTTCCTTGGCAGTATTCTTCCACACAGTACTTTCAAATATACCTGACAAATGCCTTTAATTATGCAAGAAAAAATTAAACTACCCTTTTCTAGATTCAGATGTTACAAAGGAAGATTAAAAGCTCTGAAATATGAAACTGTATAGCTTCAGTTGAAATACAAGTTCAAAACTGATGTATCACTGAACACCATAATTTTACTTTTGTTTAGACTAGAAAAATCTTATTTCAATAATTTTGCTCTCTGCTAAAATCAAATATGCAATAAGTCTTGGCTTAGTTCAGTAGCAGTGAGATGAACCCATTCTACCTTACATGAATAAGAATTCTAGTCAAATAACAAAAAATACTGAATATCTCTCAGCTTTCATGTCTGTAAGAGAATGAGATCATCTATACAATTTATCAATTCATTATCATCCCTCTGGATACTTAGAAGAAAAAACTACATAAGTTACTTCTGATAAGTCCGTGGTTACAAAGAGATCGTAATGGCTCAAAACATTACAAAATAAAAGCAGAAAAAAACCCACATGAATTTCAAAGTAATTTCCAAGCACACAAATACAAGCCAAGAGTGTTTCACAAAAGCAATAAAAAAAAATACCCATAATAGAATGGTACCAATTGCGTTTAAACCACAAACTAATTTGTGCACTTCATCCAAAATACAATTTGGCAGAACTGACCAACTGAAGACTAATTTAATTTGCTTGTTACTGATTTCTAGAAGATGCCTTGTAGCTTGTTTTCTGTGATTCAGTACAGGTGTCACAAAGCTACATAAAATATTTTTCTCTTGATAGTGCCATGAAAAGGGTTTGACTTGAAAAAGGTTTTCAGACTGGCTGCAACATGAACCTGGTGTCTGTGCCATCTTCATCTACACTGTGGTTGTGAGAAAGGGGCTTCTGCAACCATGTCCCCCCAGGAGAAAAGCCTTTTCCTATTATTAGCTCCTTCAAGAAAAGTAAACAAAAGGGGCAGCGATTGGCAATGGGGAAAAAATGAAGGAATATGGTCTTCCAAGGCCAGCAGCTCAAAATTTAATAACAATGAAGGAATGCTGTAGTTTTCAGTGTTTTGGAGAAAAAGAATACCACAGCCATGCACATGTAGTTACCATTTATTCTGGCTCTACATGGACTTGCATGAATCAGAATACGTCAGTAAGTTGCCATGTATCATTCATCCAAACTATTGAATGGACTATTTTCCACTACAAGAAATTAAATTTAAAGAGACAAAGCACTGGTTTTGAAACTGTATTACTGTATTTCAGGAGACAGGTGTGGTTTTAAGATTTACTCTGTTAAATCCAAGAATAAAAGAGCAAAGTCTAACCTTTGAATTTCCATTCAAAGAATAAAGACTCAAAGAACACTGTAGTAAAGCATCTCAAAGTAAAGTATTGCTATTTACTGAGTAATTGTTTGCCACTGTATTAGGGTACTTTCAAAAATGTGTGAATTGTTTATCTCCCAAACTTACTCAAACATTTTTGTAGGATATTCTTTGAAACACTTGAAAGCATGGAAGAAAACTGCAGCAAGTTTCCTGCTCTTATCCAATTTAGTCCCAGCCCTGTACACAGGCTTGGTTCACCAGCGAGGCACTCTGGATGTTATGAGTCACATCCAGCAGCTCTGCAATAGCTCTCAGCAGTCACAAGCTTTTGTCTTCATCCTGATGCCATGCCACTCTACTCCATTTTACAGGTATTAAAAGCATTAACAGTGCACTATATTAGAATCCAAACTCTTGATCAGAAATCAAGATTTCCTTTTTTCAAGGCTTAATAAATTGAGACAGATAAATGTATACAGGAAGAGTTTTGATTTTTTTCATACAGCTAAAAAAGAGTGGATAGGGGACATAAGCCAAATGTTTATACCACAGAATAAAATTCAGCATTAAACGTTATTCATTTTTGTGAAATAGCTTTGTATGAGGATATGCAGTAAGTCTAATGACTTCACCAAGTATGTCACACTTCTTCATTATGGTAACATTTGTAGCAAAATGAAACACTAATTGTTACAATCAAAATGTATTCATTTTACTTCTGCTGCTAGGCAGTAATGTCATTACAGAGTGACTGAGGTCACTGCAAAAGGTTTTCAGTAGATCCTGACAAATCAACAAAATTAAAGCAGATATAAATGGTGAAGCTGATATGGAAAAGTACCTTTTTAAGAAACTGATGTCGTGCAAATGGTATTTTTATTAAGATAAATGTATTTTCTGTTCACTGCTAACACACTCCCAGCAGTCTGGAGCTTGTCTGGAGCAGTCTGCTTGCTCTGCTTTCATATGAAGTATTGAAAGGAAGAAAATACTACTCTGAGGAAAAAAATAGAATTGATTTTTGTTTTGACTGAGGTATCTTTTAAAGTTAAGAGTCATATCAAATCTCTGATTCTGGTCAGTTTATCATGAAATGTGTGTTTTTGTTTTTCTCCCTAGTCATGTTCACTGTCCTCTAAAAATGAGATTCCTTCAGTGTCCCCCAAACCTAACTGGCAATGAGAGCTACGTTGATGAAGCAGATGTGTTTTACTCTAACCCACTTGCCTGGCTGAATAAGGAGTTTTACAATGACACCTTATTACCCAGTCACTTGATCCTCTTCAATGTGCTAGAACAGGTATGGTAACTGCAAGATGAAACAAACTACTTCTGAGGATAAGTTACAAAATAAATTAGGGAAGAGTTATAGTTAAAATTTTTGAAAATTGTTGCCCACAACTTTTTAAAACACAGCTTATATTAAAATTAACCCCTCTAGTCCATAATAAGAGTATTGATATAATTCCATTAATATATATTTAATATACACGTATGCCCTCTCCTCTGTGCAAATTCTACAGGCCACAAAGTAATGCTTTATGGAATTCTTCTCAATCTGTGTTAGAACAAATATTCCATCTGTTTCCAGAAACTGCACTTTTAAGTAAGCAACAATGAAAAGCAAAAACACCTGCAGTCACAGTACCTTTTAACCCCTCAAATCTCTAATGAAGTCCATGCACTCAGACAATGGTGGCTGGTGAATATCCACTCCAGACAGGATCAAAAAGGATAGGGACTTCTTTTTCTAGCAGGCTTTCCTAAAATAGAGCATAAAGCTTCCCAGGGACAGTTGAACTGATGGTTGTCAAGAGACTTTGGAACACTTATTCTTATGCTCCCAGCTGTGTTTTCTTACTGTGGAAATTAACATATGTTCATTTACAGGAAATATCATCATTCCTAGCTTTAAGGGGCTATGAGAAAACAGCCACTGTCTTTCATACTCATGTACCTCAAGGACGAGTTGGAAGCCACATCTCCATCTACAGGAGAAAAACTGAAATGAACTATCCCTGAAGATCAATGTCTACACCTAGGACCTAATGAGATCAGTTTTGCATAGCAGTAGCTATGCTTAGACCTCGTTCTGCAGAAAGGAGAGAGCAGTGACTCTGAATCTGGGGAAGTCAAATGGTAAGTCCCATGAGGCAGCCAGTGGCTGCCTGCAAACACATAAACCTCCTCCTGAAGGCAGCTTCAGTTGCAGTAGGGCAGGGTGGGGTTGCTGACCTACCTTACAACACTAGAAAACATTGGGAAGACCAAAGTTACCATATGAATACTTAAGCAATAAAATACAGACAAGACTGGACCATTTTTATACAATTGTACAGCTATGCTAAGTTTCTTTTATAAATAAAGACTTTTACCCACAATGTGTCTTTTATTTTTCTTCTACAATATGCAGATATGCAAGACATTTCAAGTGTTTAAATCAGCACGCTGATTAGAATGCAGCACAGCAAATTCTTCACAATTCAACAGGCTCTTGAACCCCCCCCAAAGACAGGAAGCAAATTTAAGGTTACAAAACACTAACAAATACATTACCACAATGTTGACCTATTTTTTGAAGGATGAGATGAAGTTAGTATATCAAACATTGGAGTTAGTAGTTGGTACATTATGCATGGCTCAAGCTTTAACTACACTAATGGAATGCAATTAAGCATTTTTTCATACACAGGTCATGGCATGCCTGGTTTCTGCAACAATACTGCTGGCACCCAAACTATCTTCACTTCCAAAGAACAGTAAAAGCAACGGTACGGAATATGCAAATTAGAAAGCCTGACTTCTGCCTGTTAACAAAAATGTGTAAAAATCAAATTATTCAGGAAAAAAACTTGCATCTTGCTGCTTTGTTGAGAAACAATTAGTTTTCAGAGAGCATGTGAATTTTAATCTTAATTTTTACAATAAATTACTCAATACTTTGGATCAAAGGGTAGTTGCCCCAATTCTATTTCAAGATTTGCCATGTGTCTTCCATTAGTGCGACCATGTTTATGCCATTTACCTTCTCTTTTATTACGGTGTTGGTACTTCTGAGCTTGTTTTTCATGTCTGGAATTCTCAGTTTGTGTAAAAGGTCTTTTAGGTCGACTGCAAGGAGTAAACAAAAGCTTATTACTACTAAAAGCATTTTGAAACACAATTACATTTTCAAGTACAGCTTTTAACATGCTGAGGTTCATTGAAAACATAAGTAGTAGTAAGTAGTCCTTTAGCTTGTAAGAAAAATGGGGGAGGCATTTGTTCATTTAAATCATCAATAAGATGGTATGTATAAAAGAAATGCTTTCTAAAAATAAAAATGCAGCTGATACCACAAGCTTCTGTACAACAGTATCACTAAAATAATTTGAAATTGTTTTTCTACAAACTGAAATTCTCGCAAATTAGGTATTTAGTTTAAAAATAAAGTTCATTTGATAATAAATTAGCAAGATGGACTATAAATAAAATCATAAACCATATGTATTTGCCAAAACCACATTAACTAGGTAGTTGATAATAGGACTATCACCCTCATGGTACAGCTTTCAATAGGAGGAAGTGCAACCTCAGGTAATACTTAGTAACCCCAAAGTAGTTAATAATTCAGACTTCCAGCTGCAGTAAAGTATATGAAACAATAAATAATACAAGTGTAAATCTGTAAAGCCCTGAGGAGACCTTTAGATCCAGGAAAGGAATGTAGGAAACAATTGACACCAGGGGCCAGCCATTGTGAGCAAGTCTGAACAAAATTTAGTCAGGGTCAGGATCTGGACTAAAGCCTGCTGTGTGATGAGCTCTGCTCTGGGCATACAGACTAACCCAGTATTACACTAATCTACAGGAAAGTAGTGAAATGTACCTGCCAGAACAGGACTCTGAGACACATCAAATATACTCAAAAACCTTATTCAACAAAGAACAAGGAAGCCCTAGTTAATGCTCCAAGACAATTATTCTCTCCATCAAATGGGCAATCAGAGCTAATGGTCTAAAGAAATCCTACTGGCAGTTACAGTTTTCCAAAGAACCCAGCAGAAACATCAGATTGTGTTGTGTAAACACACAAAATTAATATAAAAGGTAGTACAGATCCACTTTATATAACATAATGTAGTATTTCCACTAAGTCCTTTAGAAAAGTCTTCTAGCATATATGTGTCTGTATATGTATGGTCCTCAAAGACCATCCATTACAACAAGGACACTGGTTGTCTTTACAAAAACCACTTATTTGTGTTATCAAGCTCAGGAAACATGGAAACAAACCTGGGTCCATACTGGGGTGAATTATCATAATGGAAGTAGTATCTGTAGACGTATTTGTCCAAATCCTCAAAAACCTTTTCATCATTACTTTGGTATTCCTTCATATCTTCCAGGTAATCCTTGACATCATTAACAAAATCAGTGAACAGCATCTGGTCGTGTATAAACAATCCATTATGAAAAAACTTATTGATGAAATTTTCTAGTTCTCTCCAGTGATGAAAGTTATGTACAACTTGTTGCAAATACTTTCTCATTAGCCGATTAAATTCATCCACCCTGATGGGATCTGAAACTCTGTTAAAGAGACTGATGAATTCTTCATGAGCACATTCAAAAATGCCAGAGCAGCCCTTCAGGGCAAACTGATGTTTTTTATTACACAAATGATCATTGAGACATTTCTGGGAATCTGAATCTTTTCCAAATGCTGTAAAATGATGTTTTCTTCCATTTCTGGACTCTCTTGGCATGTGAGGTCCCCTGTAATGCATGTGCTTCAGATTCTCGTAGGAGTTATGGTCTCGGTAAAAAGTTCGAGCTTTCTTGTTTGCCTCGTATCTTTTATCGCTCGAAGATTTCTCTTTTTCATCAAAAATATTTTTTGTGGTATCTTTGAAGTGTCTGAATGTAGACTTTACAGAATCAGAGAATTTTTTCAAGTTTTCTTTCACTGCTTCTTTAGCCTGCTTAATCTTTTCTTTATGGTGTCTTACAAACTCTTTTGTGGAATTTTTCATAGCATCGAAAGTTTCTTTAACTGAACCAAAAAATGTCTCCTTTGATTTCTTTCTACTCTTACTTTGCCCTTTAGCACCTTTCTTTTGTCCATTTTCATTAATTTCTTGTTTTTCAGACTGGTCTTTTGCTTCAACATACAGCTTCTCCCATAAATCAGAGCGTTGTTGCTCAAAGTTTAGCTTTTTTTCTAGTTCTGCCAGTCTTCCTCGCAGAGTTTCTATTTCTTGATTTTCTCTTAATGTCTCATCATCATCATCATTGGCACTGTCAGGTGTTTGACGAGAACTTAAGTGTTCTAGCTCTTTTTTCAGAGCTTCTGTAACGTGACGTTCTTTGTCCAGTTCTCGCCTTAACATCTGTGCCTCTGCAAAGAGTGTTTCCTTTTGCCTGAGAAAATTGCTGTTCCTTTGCTTTTCCTCTTCCAAATGCTCCCTTAGTTTCTGATTTTCTATTACAATTGATTCAGTGCTACTACCTTTATCTTCTAAGTTTCTAATTTGTTGTCTTAGCTTCCTTAATTCTTCCTGAAGTGAGGCCAAAGCTTTTTCTTCCTTCTCTAGAGATTCTCTTAAGTGCTGATTTTCTGCAGCAAGACTTTTTTTCTGAAAATCAAAGGATTTCTTCTCCTCAGTAAAGGTCAAACATGTGGCAAGATCTCCCTTGGGTGACTAAAAGAAACAAAAAGTAAACAAGCAGAAATACTACAATGAGAATTGTTACAGTTTTAGCTAGAAAGATGAATAACCATGGTAGCCCAAGCAGAACTCCCTTGTCATTTTGGATGCAGTGAAACATGCACAGCAAGATGCAAAAATAGAGCTGGTTTGTTTATCTCGGTTGGGTTTGTTTATCACACACTTTCTTGGCAACAAAGACCATGTGAGAAACTCCCCCAGCCAGCCAGAGGTCATCACCTCTCACTTGTATTGGCTTAACTAGCTGAAGGATAGTCAGTTTGGTACATGAACTCTAACATCTTAAAAGGAGTGCATGTTTGCTGTTGATTTATGTTCAGCAAACTGGATTTACAGATTACAAAAATAAATTATCAGAAGCAAAGGCATTGAGCTGTTGGGGCAGAAATTCACAAAGTGATTTTGAACCAAATCCGTTGCTGAAAAAACCTGTTTGTGTAACTATATACTAACACAAAAGTGCCAGTCTGTTGGCATAACTGACAAGCTCTAGAACATACAATTATATACAAATTCTGCTAACAGACACATAAAAGAAAACCTAAAAAAAAAAGACTCCCTAATCTTCTCTCTGGATGATGCAATAGTAAAAAAACAGAAGTACCGCTTAAGTATTTTTAAAAATTAATAACCATTGATAATTTAGAAAGCAAATTCACAAAGCCTGTAGGTTCAACACGTTTTAACAAGCATTTTCTACTTCAGTTGTCCTCATTAATGACAACCTGGCATTGTATCACAGGGAAACAGAGTCTCTGTGTCCAGATGACTCCTAGACTACAGACATAAAACCCAGTAAGTTTAAACACATTCTGAGAGCAAATTCAACCAACATAAATCTTTGTCAAGAACTCAGGGGAAAGTTCTCTGAAAGAACTTACTAAAGACAAAATTGTAATGGATTTGTGTGAGGAATTAATTTCTCTTTGTGTAAAATGCACACATAATGGCAGAATTATGCAATGACTTCCAGCTAAGCTCACACCTACCCCCACCTTGTGGTGCACTTGATCTCCTTGCTCTTGTTGGCACTGGTAAAGGTCATCTTTCATATCTTTTAATTCACGTGTCTTTGTCACCAGCTGCTGCCTTTTCTGGATCTGCACTGTACCTACAAAGATAAAAAAGTTTCTTTTGACAGACTGACTTAGAGAAAGCAGTAAGAGGAACCTAAACATCATCTTCATTCTTTCTGCAAATTCAAAAGCATTCTTACCTTGCCATTTCAGCCCTGTTCTTATCAGTAATTGTTTAACTGTAGCAAAATGGTTTCTTTCAATGATAAACAATTTCTCAGATCAAAAAATTTGCTTCTACACTGTTTTTTCATTAATAGCAAATAAAGGAATTTTGGAACACTACATAGAAATAAGTTAAATACAAACCAACAGAAGTTATGCAGGAAAGAATATCTGTGACTTCTCTGTAATTTTTTTAGTAACATGCAAGTCAGCCAGGATAAAAGGGAGACTATTGGTGCATGCATTATCCGTTTCAGAACTACAACCCTGACCGTAAATTGAATTACATGAATAAGAGGATATTAGCACAGTATTTAAATTTTCATGCAGAAATACAACAATTACACACTGTTCACAAAGCACCAAGTATTGCAGGCCCTGTCTGAGTCCACATTCAAAGTGTATTTTTCATTCATAGATCTCCAAGTTCTTTAAAGAGATAGTATTTATCATTAACACCAAACTAAACACAGTGAAGTCATTAACAACTGAAATCTCAAGTTCCCACCAGAAGCACTGTCACAGACTGGTCTGGCCATTGTGTTCCTCTATACTTATAGCATGCCAATGTTCAGCAACCAGTTTTCACACCACTTACTACTACCTGCTGTACCTGCTACATAAAATGTGTTTGTATGACTGGATTAGTTGTTCCTATAATCTCACATACATCAGCAATCCCTGAGACTTGATTAATTGTTTTATTTTCATAATGTAAGTATGCATACATATATGGACGTGTGTGTACACATATACACGCATGGTTTAAACAGTAAATCTGAATGCAAGCACAGCATCCACAGTACATTACTCATGGCTCTTACCTTCAGGTTTACCTAAGAATAAAAAAAAATTGGGATCAAGTGAAAATTAATACAAATTTCAAAAGTACCAAAATTTAAATCCTTAACAATTAGTCAAAGTCAACATCAAATGCAAAGAGAATGATATCCCCCATCACCAACTAAATCACGTGTTCTTTTTAGAAAGGCATATTTTCATATAAAACTAGAGCTACTCAGAAAAAATTACTATACAAAGTAGTGTATATTACATACAGTTGCACTGCTGGGGGACCTCCCTGTATTACCAATACAGCAGCAGTTGCTTTCTCTCATTTTCAGAGAACAAGACACCGGAGTCACAATAAAGCACATGTGCTGTGCAGGACGCGGGCTCCCTGCACTCACCGTAGAAGTGCCCGAAGCCCATGCTGATGGCGATCACCAGCGCCAGGAGGATGCAGGTGTTGAGGCCGCTGCTCAGCTGGCGCTGGGGCTGGGGCTGCTCCGGGCGGGGCGGCTCCGCCTCGGGCTCGCAGCCGGACGCGCCGCGTCTCCGCGGGCGCCGCTTGCGCGCGGCGGGGCCGGCGGGGCCGCTGCTCTCGTCGCTGCTGGACTCGGCGGGGCTGGTCTGCGAGGGCAGCACTGCAAAGCAACGCACAGCGCCGTTAACGTGCGTGCAGTACCGCGAGGGAATTATGCGAGGAATGTGTGCTCTTCAAAGTTAAAAATTAATTCTTTAAAGTAATTGCAGAGAATCAAGAAACTATCGCTAAAAAGCTGTATGGCACTTCCCCATGCCTTATCATTCACTCATTACAAAGTGTTTCAGTCAATCCTGCCTCCTAAATATCTACGTGTACTGCCCCTGCAAATTCTTGTGAGGTAGAAAGACTAAGAATTCAGTTTTCCTTCTTCTGCAGCTAATAAAACTGAAATATTTAATAATGAAAGAGCAATATAAAGGCTTGCTAAATGGCCTCCCAGAAGACAGACATGGTTTTGTCACATTCTCAAAAAACTTAATTCTGTGATCTGCATGCAACTGCAGACAAAATTCCATTAAAGTTCCATTAATGTAGCTACTAGAAATATACAAAATCAAGATATAAATTTATTTAAATATACAATTTTGTTTTGTTTTAACATCTACCATATATGATCTATTAACATCTTTACCCACCTTTCAAAAAAAGCCATTTACAACCACTATTGCATTGGAAAAAAAAAAACACCCAAGTGCTTTTCTGTTTGTTCTTTCCCAACAGTCTTCTATTACCTGACTGAAGTTTTGGTAAATTGGACAAGATTTGACATAAGAACAAATTCTAACCTTTAAAAAATACCTTTTATAGAATTTTTGCAAAATTATATTTATTATACCATTTGTATATTCATTTTCTAATGGCCCAAAAGCCACATATTCTAGTCAGGAAAATAACTACAGCGTTGTAATTGCTTGTTCCCATTTGAACAAATATTTGCTGCATATATTGCAAATAGATTTATGTAGTCCAGTTTACAAGTAATTATTATTTAATCTTCCTCCATTAAAAGTGTAACTTTCAAGGGCAAGGTAAATATCAAGGGGAAGCAGTAGTAGGGTGGAAAAGTAGCTTTCCAGTATCAACATTCTGTACCTAATTCACATGTCTGGAAGAAATTCAATGGGATCAGTGAAGTCTCCAGACATGACAAAGTTCCTGCTTGGACACTAATTGGACACAATGCTAATGCTCCTCCCAGAAATACGGTTGTTCATTCTCATATCAGATATCATTAGTCAAAATGTAAAAATACAAACACAGACTGTCCTTGAACAGTTCACAACTGAAAAATGATTCTTTTGAGCAAAGCCATGCACACATCATTGAACAGACAATGCTAGCTATTATCTATAAAATGCATTACCACTTAAGATTCTTCACTTAAGATAAATTACAACTTGATAGAAGTGATTGCATCAAGTCCAGAAAACATTATCAATTAGTATCTGGAACACTTCTAATGTCTAAGTCCACGGACAAGCAACATGACAGATTGTGAAAGACAACTTCCTCCCTTAATAAAAAACTCCATTTTAGTAAATCAGTCAAACCAGACCAACCAAGAAGACTTTGCAATAAAGACAAATGACTTAAACAGTGACTCAGACATGCAGACACTTCAATGAATTTATATTGCTTAGTAGAGAAGGACACTATTTTAGAATCAGTCATTTAAGCAGATGGATACTTCCCAATCCTGGAAAACAAAGGCAAACATTCAGAATGCATTCCTTGAATGCAGAGGTCAGACATTATAGAGAAATATACAGGACAAACTTAGTAAGAGGTGTTATTCTTGCTCATCTGTGGGGCTTTCTAGGGTTTTTCAACAACCAAAGAAGTTTTCAGACATGGAATACAAAAGTGGTTAAGGAACAAGCTGCTTTTAACCAAATGGGAAAATTCTTTGATACACAAAGAATAGGAAAGGAGAAAAAAAAAGACAATCAGAAAGAAAAATGCTGTAAGACACTTAAAGCCATTGATAAGCACTTACTGGCAAGTTGTCAATAGCAATTACACTTCCAGGCAAGAATGACACTGCCTTACAGCTGCTGTAAGAATTCAGTACAACACTGTGCTCTAACAGTACCAGGATAGAAAGGACTACAAATGAAACAAAGTGTGACCACAATAGCAGTCCAAAATCCTAGTTTCTACTGTGATTTTGAAGTGTCAGATCTACACCAAGGACCAGATTAAGCCAGTTGACATTTCTGCACAGACACAGCTCAGACACAGTTCACTGCAGCATATGGGTACTTCTGCTGGCTGAACATCATTCATGAAGCAATATCAAAACATTTCTGTTTGCATGACGAAGACAGCCTAAGCAGGAATTGGTTTTCAAAAAGAAGTGGCAGAAAATCCTTGTAGAACACCTTAGTATCTACATCAGGAAGAATCTGAGGCTCATCCTTTTCCAACACAAACAAACACTCAAGAGGAAGTGGATGGCAAAGATTTCTGTTGCCACTTTTTGCACTGCTAAAACTTCAGCATTTAAAATAATTGCAAAAGTATTCCCGACCTTTTCTGCAATACTTGATCAATTGAATGCACAGCACTAAAGGCCATGCTGAAATCAGCTTAAGTTAGAAGGAAGAAATTATTTTGGCCAGTCACATGTAGGCTTGGATTCCAACAAGAACTATCCATTTAAACAATCAAGCACACACATTAAAATGTATTACAAACCTTACTGATGCCTGCTCCAAACCTACATGCAAGGTTAACATCTTTTTAAAGAAGCACATAAGACACTGATAGCTCAGCCAAGTTCTTCAGTGAGGATTGGCTTTCAGCATCTGTCCAGAATATAACTACTACTTGATCAAGTCAGATTGCTATCAAAATTGTAAGAACACTCCATGCAAGCCATGAGCAATCAGCTTTGCACAAGCTGATCAAATTTAATCACACCACCTTGGAAAGGAAGACTGCGAGACACATGCTCTTTCACCTCATTTCCCCATCCCCTTACACAATCAGGAATCTTCCACAGCTTCTCCAGCCAACTGACTTTTGTGTACAACAACATAGGGGGAAAAAAAAGGCACTTTTAGAACCCATCCCTAAAAGAAAAAAACAAAGTCAACTAAATCTTAACTTTAAAATTAAGTCAGATTTTCTGGATAACTTAAAGAAGGTGACAGCTTTATTACAAATCTTCACTGGTTATCATCAGATGCTGTCACTTTCTGTTTCTGATACTATACACATACACAAACATTTAATGATGCTGTATCCTACTCTAAGATAAAACAGTATTTTAGGTAAAATCCTGCTTGCATAGTAAGTTTAATTTGAAAAATAAAAATCAGCAATACAAAGGTATCATAGAGAACAAAGAGAACAGAAGAGATTACAAACAAGCAGCCAAAAAGAATTATAGAGGAAGACTAGAGAATCAGAGAAGAGCAAAAAAACAGGAAGTTTTTTGTTTGGATTCGTTGGGGTTTTGTTTGTTGTTGCTCTTCATTGGACAAATATTCATCTCCTTCCTCCTGATTATAATGCACTGCTTAATTCTGCCAAGCACTGGGAGTATCTTAAATATATAAACATAGCTATGAGGTTGGCACAAAGTTTTTTGTAGTCATACTGCTTAGTCCTCATGGCACCAAAAATCAACTCCCACTTGCTAGTCATTTATGCCAACTCTATATAAAGCCAAAAATATTGCCAAGAGAAAACCTACAATTAATCTATGAACTAAAAGTAATTTTAATTCTCCAAGATATGCTACAAATTAACTTTATATTTAAAAGAGTGAACACTTAATGAGAGAGATTGCTTTCATATAAAAAGATTGCAGACATACATTTAGACAGAATTGTAGAGGGCACCTAGAATTTGTCTAAAGACTGCAATATGATGTATTGCAATATGATAAAGACTGCAATATGATATGTATGATATGTACTCAAAAAGACCATTATTTTTTTCCTCTCTCCACAAAAAGTGGGTTTCCTAACCAAAGACTGGTTTGGGTTTTTTTCCTGGTGACATTTTTGCACACAGTTGCTTAGGACTGTATTGCTCTTACCAGTTTCTACATGGGAAAATGCATATTGACTGCTAGAGGAGGAGCCCATGTTAAAATCCTCTGAATTTTGAGCTTCTTCACCATCAGCTGGAGCTTCCTCCTGACTCTGAGTTTCTTCTGGTTTTGGAGCTTCAAGTGTAACAATGTCAGAATCATCACTAATAGTTCCAATGCAGGACCCATCATCAGGAACCTTTTCTTTATTTTCCTAGGGAAAGGGACAATGTGAGAATTATTCAGGCACATAAAACATAAAGCATTTAAAACAAACAAGCATAAAACCAAGAATTGTTGGAACTTGAGGAAAAGAAAAATTTGGGTCTTTATTTTAATGCCTTCAAAACATTTCTTGCCATTGACAGATAGGGGTTACAGAAGATTCTGAATAAGGTAATCTGTAATGTGATTTACCTCTGGAACTGCCTGGGTTTCCTCAAAACCAGGCAGAGTATTATCTACTGCTGGGATCTCTTCATCATTATTGCACTGAGCTATATGAATAAAGAGAGGAAATAAACAAGCAAACAAACAAGAGATTAAAAGAAGCAACCACAAATTATGCCCACATCCATATAATATTAAAATACAGTGTCACAATGTGATTTTTTAGTCGTACAAACACTGATGGTTCTTTCCCAATTATTCTTATTTAATCTATGACATTACTAGGGAATGCTTCTTTTATCAATAACACTTCTATAAACTATCTTCCAGCAACACCAGTGCACACTATTCTATAACATAACTAAAATCCGGACAAAACGAAAAACATTTTACTCATTTCACATATTTCAGGAAAAAATACTTTCATAAAGTTGATTATTGAATATTTTCAATATAATGCTGGCAAAGCAAATACCCTGACAGAGGTCCACAAAGTACATAAAAATCTATTGAAAACACTAACTTTGTGCCAAAGCTACAAGAAATATTGACCTATTTCATGAAACTGCTCCTCTTTTAATATCTTACCTTGCAAATCAATTGCCTGCTCCTCTTCTTGTAAAGAAACATATTCTTCTGAAACAAACTCATGGTTATCATTTGTGCTTCCATTTTCTGATGTCACTGTCTCTATGTCAGAACCCTGAAGGTGAAGAGTTGAAATGGACATTACAGTTACTGGGGTTTCCAATGGTGAAGTAGGAAGAAAGGGTTATAAAGAAAACAGAATATTAGTAATAAAAACAGAAACAGGAAAACTGAGCCTTTGAAATTGAAGATAATTTTGAGCAAAGAAAAGCAAGTGAAATACCAAGTAATTAACTAGAGTGAAACAAGTGTTAGTGTGTAACACTCATGACAAAGGTTAAAAAAGTTACATGAGGACAATTCTAGGGGGGAAAAAATGACAGAAATTTAGGCATTAATTAACAATGCACTGAGTACTTTAAATAACTATTTTTTTTTGTCTTTATTAGACCTGTTTATTAAATGGAATTTAGAGAAACAGAGGAGGTTTTGAATATGGGATCTAATTCTTGCTCCCAGGTCCATCTATTGTATGCAAATACATACAACCTCCCAAAAATAGAACTTTCAAGCATACCAACATGAGTGCTAACAAATACTACTATCAGGAAAAATTATGTACAACTTTACTCCATTTCAATTCCTGACAGAAATTTTGAAAGACTGCTTATATAGTACATTTCTGACACCTGACAACAAATATTTATACAAACTCTATATTGGATTTCTGTCTTTAATCCAAGGAGCCTTCATTATTAGTCAACTGCCAGGCAGCAACACCAGAGCACAACAGGAACTGCAAATAAACAACACCAGGAGACTGCAGGGTACTAAAGGTAAGCAATATGCCTGATAATTCCAAATATTTACACTTCATATTGTAATTTTGGTTTAAAAGTACTGATGAGATATTAGTAAGGCTACTAGCAAACTACAAACATGCAAAACATAACTGACAAATACTAAGTCACTCTGATCCATAAATAAGTTGAGCTGTTTTTGTAAACAGAGGTAGTTATTTTTGCAGCAGTAGGTGTGAAATTACAGTAGCAGCAATACTTCCAGATCAGTTTCTCTGGATGTCCCATGTCAGGACTCAAGCAAACCTGTGCTTTTGTTTTTACTGTGCTTCAGGAAGATTAGATACCTCAAAAAGAACTACATAGGATACATTCTACAATCATGTTACAAAGTTGTTTCTTTTTAAAAGGCTTCAAAAATCAAGTGCTTTGTTAAACACTTTATATTTTTTCTTTTTTTAAACACTTTGTATCTTTTTTCCTTTTGCCTATGCAAGTATGATTCTATGTATTTTGCAGAAATTCACCTCTCATTTACAAGTAATTTACTATAATCTGAGTGAAATCTCAGGATAGAAAATACAAAATTGTTTTTGGGTTTGTTGGGTTTTATAGATAGGCATACAGGTTTATTATGTGACAATTGTTTTCTGTGTGATAGAACCACTATGTTCATTTCATAAATTGTGAATAAGAACAACAACATTTCAGTTTGCCCAGGCTCCACAAGAAGAAAAACACCAGAGTATTGCTTAAGACAGATTATAATTTTTGGTAAAAACCCAATTTTTAGGGTTTCCAACAATTTTTGTCAGAAAACGGGCTAGCTGAGTACATGGTAAAACCATCCCTTTCTTAAAAACACACAGCCAGGTGTGAATGCATGAACTCTGTCACAGTTCATCTGATGCTGGACCTTCACCACTCTTCCATTTCAGCAATAGTAAAGAGGTCCAGAAAAAATATTGTCACCTCCCTATCCTCCTACGCAAAATTAGCAAGTCCTTTCTTAGGAGCAGTCCAACAATGCACAGCACTGCTTCTCTGTGCAAAGCCCACACTCAGTCCAGCACACACAGCTGCCAGCTCCCTGCAGCCACAGCCTGGACAACAGCCACTTCCTGCCCCTAACTCACTGCAAAACACATCCAGAAACAGATTCCACTGTGTCATCATCAATGCAGGTCACATCAGCATGTGAGAAAATAATAGTATAGTACTCCAAATTTGTCTAACCCATAGTTCTACCCCTATCCTAAATACCCAAATCAACTCACTGCAGCATACAGAAGTCCATGTCCCACCTCTCTGGGTAACAGCTGTGTGAAGAGTACCTGGCCATCCCATCCATTCTACTTTCTTCATGCTCAGATTCAAAGCTGTCCTACCAGAAGAATGCTAATAATAGTAGCTCTCAAACACCAGTGTTTCCCCATTTTTGTTTCACTGAATCAGGGATGAATAACCAGGAACACAAAATCTCCATGTTACAGAAATCTTTTCTGCTTTGGCTAGACAAACCAGCCATCCTACAATCTTCTGTTATTTTAACTTATTTAGACTGCATAATTCATTTGCAGTTACAGTGTAAAATAACCATCCCAAGAATGAAAATACAGTCTGCACTTCACAGCTGAATAACTCAACACAGCTGAACTCAACCTCTAAATCCTTTCACTTTTATCTGAACTCGGTGAGTCCAGCAGCCTGTACACTCTCAAAGCCCACTTGGCCTTGAGGAATGGAGTGCATGAGCTTTCTGCTTCTTTTGGTGACAAGATTCCTAACCTGTCATCCAGCTCAAAACAAGGAAAAGAAGTTTTAACCATCTCTTAAATACCACTTTGCTGCAACAGAAATGAAAGCATGGCCCAATATTTATAAACTTCAAACTGCATCACTTGTGACATGGAACTGTCAAAACAGGAGTGCAATCACAAGTTTGTCATAGCTTGTTCTGAGTTACCCATTTTCATTATAATCTGCAAAACAGAGGAGTGTGCAGTGAAGGACAGCTGACCACTAAGATCTTCAGCCATTTTTTCCTACTTTCCTCCTCTGAATGAAACATCTCAAGTATGAGTCCTTCAGTTTTTTTCTGGGGCAGGCAACAGGTAGATGCAGGCAATACCCAAGTGTCATTCTAGGAAAATGTCAACCCATCTGTCCTGAGGATTCTGGCTCATGGGCCTCCTCAGTTTACAAGACAACACTAAATACTTAAGAACCAAACCAAACAAGCAAACCAACCCACCCATCCTACACTCACACATCAGCCAAGATCTGAAGAGAGACAAAAATTGTCAGGACTAGAGGAAGAAAGGATACTGGATGTCCACTCTACCAGGAAGAGCTTCACAGAGATTCTGAGCAACTCAGGCCCACAGTGTCCATTGTGGGAAGGGAAGATAAAACACTCTTCTTATCTACATTCATGTGTCTACACCTGAGCAGGTGCTGAAGGCACCATTTCAATCACCACAGCCAGTGCAGTCATTTGATCAAACCTGAGTGCTGGCCTTGACATGACTCCTGCTCTCCAGACTCCACTGACAGCATTGATTTCATCCACACAATGCAGGCTTTGAAACCAAAGCAGATCCAGACACTTGTCCCATTATAGTCACAGAATATACACTTGTCCCTATCCTTACTTTCTATAAGGAAGATTATGCAAGGACAGAGGGCTGTTCCTGAACAGTCACTGCCAAAATTAGGATTAGAAACCTTAGCAGTAGAAAAAACTTAGGGAAGTCATGGAATCATTCCCTTCTGCACAAGATAATTTTCCTGCCTCAACTTTGTTTTGGTGAGGGTACAGATTTATCAGGAGAAGGAGAAATATATTAGCAACAACAGACATGTTACACAGAATGATTAATTTTTCATGCAGGATGGAACAGAAGAATGTATGCCACTAAAATTCTACCAGCTCTTCAAAGGAAAACCTTTGCAGAAAAAGAAAGTCTTTTAAATATAAAAATTTATTTCAACTATAGTAAAAGTATAGATTTTTTTAAATAGTAGTTTTATGATTTACTTATCAATTTCTCTTCTATATTCTCTGTTGGTATGCAAGATCCACACAAAACAAGAATTACTAAGATGAAATAATATTTTACTCCATATAGATAGCCTTAAACTGACAGAACTTTACCAGTGTGAAAGTGGGTACCTCGTGATTGATGACGGTCCAGCCACAAGATGAATCACTGTCACTGGAATTTTCAGACATTTTCAAAGCACACTGCAGGTAAAAGTAGACTCTTTTATTATACAAGACACACAATTTCACTGCTCTATTAGAAAAAAATTAAACAGAAGAATGGAAATCATGATGTTACAGAACAATACACTAACACACAAATTGTTATTCTGGAATTGAGGGAAAAAAAAACAATAAAAGTTGAAAATGAAAATATATTCTTTTGTACTTATTTCCTATTATCTTCTTTATACTTGGAGCAAATATAGCTTTGCTAGGTACACATATATTTCAGTCAAAAAGCTCTTAGATTAGACACACACACGAAACTAGTCAATAAATTATTAATTAAAGTCAAACAATTATGCTATAGATGAATTTTAAGACACTATTCAGTCCATGAAATAATTTCTGCTTTGTTACCTGCACAGAAACTACATTTTATTCAAGAAAAACAATGAGTTTTTTTGAGAAGAAACAGATTAGGATCTTTTGGAACTAATTTTCTTCATCTACTGAGCAAAAACAATGTTTCCTGTTTCTTTCACTCCTTTCAAGCACTCTTAAATACACAGGTTTTGAGAAAAATTGAGAGAGTAACTGGAAACTACAAAAACAGAATGAAAATAACCCAAAGTATAATTTTGGGTTTTTTAACAATATTACCAGATGACTGGTAGCCACTTTCAGACGAGAACTGTCCAGCTGCAGCTGCCTGTTTACCTTTTCTCCTTTTTAACAGGAATTTACCAGGAATACAGAGTATTCATTGTAATTGCATATTCACATCAATTTTTCAAGTCCTTAGCTAGCAAAAAGGCTATTTAAAAGAAGTTTAATACATTTCTTATTCCTTGAAACAAAAATATATCAAGTTGTTATACAAAATTTACTATGGATTCATCTTGGTGGAAAAAATCTTCCCAAAATTGAACAATTTCCAATCGATTGCTTGTTATATTATGCATCAACATAATAAAAGAGCCAAATAAATCATGGTTCACTAAAGCTTTTATCACAGAATTTTAGACACCTGCTTCATTTGCCACTCTTAATTAATTCCAGTAAGAACACAGAGGAAAGCATCTATGTGTTTAAACTTACTTGCTCTCTATTACCAATCCTGTCTTCACTCCTGGTTTCTCAACACAGAAAATACACACAAAACTTTGAATGAGAACATCTAAGTACACCAGTGTGGCTAGAAATTGGCACAACAAAATAAAAAATATCCAATTCCATTTAACTTTCTCACAAAACACAATAAACATGTGTCTCATATCTCTGCATTATGGTAGTTATTCTCATCGACTTCAACTAATATATTTACAGTTCCTCTGTAAAAAAAAAAGGCAATGGAGACAATTACAACAACAGGTTAAGCACAAATATTCAGTAACAATCAATTTAGGTATGAAACTTAGAGGAAACTGTATTTCTATTTTTTTGTAAAGCCCTAGTTTGAATATGGTTGCCTTTTTCCTGTATATATTTTTCTTCCCTCATTAGAAGGGATTCCTTTTCCTGGAATCTCAACCAGGGAATGTCAGGCTGGGAGGGGTTGGGAAGAAATCTATTTTGGTTTGAGTTGTTTGGGTTTTTTTAAATCACACTGCACGCAAGGATCAACTTTTTTCTAAATTGTCATTTATTTTTAAATCATACTTCTTCAATCAGCAAAATAAGAAATGCCCAAATGGCAAAGACTAAGTTCTAGAGTTTACATGTGGCAATGACATCTGCTTGCTGTCATTAATTACTCTAAATTTGACTGGGCATCCAGCAGCAGCAGCATTCCTTTCACAGGAAGGCAACTCCCAGCAGCAGAACTCGTCACCTGTCACAAACATCACTGGCTACCCTGCAAAATCCAAAGTGAATTCTTAAAAGACAACCTCAAGGCACCAGTACAGTTTGATACAAGTGCATCTGCAGATTTTGAAAGCCCATATTGTAACTGCAGACCGTGCTGGACATTGCAACATTTCTCTTCCTCCAGCTAACTCAGCATTTCACCCTGGGCCCTGGCTCACACAGAAACACCATCCTGCCCTGCCTCTCCAGCTGCAGAACACACAGGTAACTGAGCACAGCAGAAACCCAAATCTATCTTCTGCTCTCAACATACAACCATGGCTTTGGCTTCCACATAAACATCTGTCTTCCCATCCCAAACAAAAGCTTCAGGACCTACGTGGGTACCAACATCATCAAAATACATTAAAAAAAAAATACAGAGAAACAAGCAGACAAAAAATAAATTCTATTGCTCACTTGTCTTGATAAAAGGCCTTAAGTTAAAAGTTATTTATTTATATTCAACCAGAATATTAAACTACTAGTGCATATTTAGCTGCATACAGGTGACAAATCACCAAACTAAAAAAGCTTTTAATATTAAGAAAAATAATGGAATTTTTTTAAAAGAATAGTTAGAAGAACACTACAGCTTATGGTCAGAACTGCTAAATTTAGCCAAATTACAATAGATAGATGGTTTGGCATCAGACTGAAGGGCATCTCTAGGGTAAATGTATTCCTACAGGTACCTTCAACAAACATACACGTGTAAAACAGTTACCAAAATTAAAGCATTTTATTACTTCGTTAGATCTAAAAGATCAAAAAGACCTAAAAGCTTTAATAAAAAAATTACCTAGGTACAGTCTTCCTAAACTTCAATCATCAGCTAAACAGCTTATTTCTGTAACAGATTAATAAAATGAACATAATCATAACTAAATCCAAGGTCAAACTCAATCCCTTAAATACACCGAAAACCAGAAGACTAATTTGAACCCAATGGCTAAACTGACCCACTCACAAAATCTTCTCCAGTTTGATTCTCCACCAAATGACAAAGACCCACTAAGAACCAGTATGCTTCTCCAACCAGCCCAAAGGGGCTGGAAATGCTGCCACTGTCTTCCTGAATGCAACTTTTTTTTTAAAAAAAGATAGCTTTGAGCAGGAATTAAAAAGACAAAGCCTTCAGACTTCCTAATGAATCAAGATGACACTACTGGGTTCTAGTCCAGTAACAGCAGGGATAACTGGAGGATACACTAGAGTGTTACACATCTCCTGTATGTCAGGCCAAGCCAGAAGGTAAGACTGGGGAAAAAAACCCAACCAAAACCACATCCCGTGTTAAACTGGTTTTGTATGCTCACTGTGTATCTTCACAGCCACTTCTGACATCACCTTCTTAATTTATATCTGGACAAATTGAATATTCATTACGTTCAGAGTTCAATTAGTATTTTTTGGGGAAGAGGGGCAGGAATTCAAAAGTGTGAACTATTTTCCTATCTTCGGTGAAATGTAAACATAAGGTGTAAAAGCTTACAGCCATATGTATTGCTGATAACACAATACCAAGTTATGCAAGGTATGTATACAAAAATAAATCTGAGATACCACATCCTATTTATCCATTATGAAGCAGAATAAATATCAGTCTTAAAAAGAAGAACCACTCCAGTCTAAATAAACCCTTAAGCTCTATCATCTAAAAAGAGGCTTTCCTGGACTAAAAAAGAAAACAAAACAAACTTCAATAAGGTTGAAAGATGAGTAACAGGCATCAAGAGGAATATGAATGTGTCACACAGAGTTTGCTGTGCTATCATTCCAAGTAAAAACTCTCAGTTCTCTTGTACAGCTGATTCTTTGTTGCACAAGAGAAATAAAAACAGGCTCGGAGCTATTATACGTCAGGGCTCTCATGGAAGTTTATTATTTTTGCTAAATGGTAATTTCTTCCCCTGAGCAGCATTCTTCTCTAAGAATATATTTAGCAACCCACGTTGAATACAGAATATTTCCTTGTTATAATGGAAAGACAAACGTGGTTTCTACCAGCCGGACTCTCGCGGGGGGGGCATTCCGCGCTCGGTCCCGCGCAGGTGTTCCTGGAGCGCACCTGAGCCGAGCGCGGCGCGGCGCCAGCGCGGCCAAAGCGCCAGGACGCTGTTTATGAAACGCAGCACCTTGCATCAGCCGGCGAGGCAGAGCAGGCGATGACAGAGGAGGAAGCTGGCAAACGCCAGCGCCCCGGGCCGGGGCCGGCAGGGCGGTGACCCCCGCCCGGAGCCCGCTCGCCCCCGAGCGCCGCCGCCCCGCACGGCCCCGCTCGCGGCTCCCC